>BLSH010503924.1:4986-29744 GCA_018402905.1 Glandirana rugosa
CAAACCTCCTAGAAATAGACGACTAACAATTTGAAAGACCTTATGTGTATAACATAACACCACATCCTAGACCCGGACGACAGGGAGGTAGGGCTGAAGAAAGGAAGGAAGAGACAAGAAAGGAAGGGATAGAGAAAGAAGGAAGGTAGGGAGTAAGTAGAGTCTGCGTTCGGTGCGGGTACATTCGGTGCGGGTGATCAACCAAATCTGGTGTGGGTAAAAAAACGCGCGGTGTAAAGAAGCCCGACCTAGGGGACCAGAAAAAGGGTGGATCGTTGCGGGGACTATATATATATATATATATGTCAACACAAGTTTTAATAAGTTGGGGATATTTGTCTGACCTACACGTGCCTCTTTGATTTAATTGTAAGCAGGATGACTGAATGATCATAATCAATGTCAAACCGACCAAAACAATCAATTTCAATGGGGGTTGAATAATTTTGAACACAACTGTATATATATATATATATATCAGGGGCGTTGCTAGGTGGGAAAAAGACCAGGGGATCCAGCCCGAAGAAATGTGGCGCGCAAAAAAATGGGTGTGGTCTAAACCAACTAGTGGGCGTGGCTTACATGGGCGTGGCTTGCGTCTGAGATGAATGAGGGATGGAAGGAAGAAAGAGATAGGGAAGGAAAGAACAGAGAAGGAAGGAAAGAAGTCGGGATGGAGGGACAGCAGGCCCAGATCCTACACCACAATACAATATGTGTATTCCAGAAAGTTTAACAATCAGCAGATAAAGATCCTCCAAACACCTGGTGTTATCGCTTCAATCATCCCGGCACCATGGTTGTTATGGTGTCAGGATGATTGAAGTGCATTATTTCTATTATTACATTGTAATATAAAATTAAATTGTTCAACTCACAATAATGCCACGTCGCCTGCCACCAGATGTCATCAGGTGTCCCCCAGCGGAGTCCCTCCATACACAGGTGTACCACAGTGTGCAGCCAGCCTGAGCCCGTGTCACAGTATGCAGCCAGTGTCCCAGTATGCAGCCAATACAGAGCCAGTGTCACAGTATGCAGCCAATACAGAGCCAGTGTCACAGTATGCAGCCAATACAGAGCCAGTGTCACAGTATGCAGCCAATACAGAGCCATAGTCACAGTATGCAGCCAATACAGAGCCAGTGTCACAGTATACAGCCAATAAAGAGCCAGTGTCACAGTATGCAGCTAATACAGAGCCAGTGTCACAGTATGCAGCCAATAAAGAGCCAGTGTCACAGTATGCAGCCAATAAAGAGCCAGTGTCACAGTATGCAGCTAATACAGAGCCAGTGTCACAGTATGCAGCCAATAAATAGCCAGTGTCACAGTATGCAGCCAATACAGAGCCAGTGTCACAGTATGCAGCCAATACAGAGCCAGTGTCACAGTATGCAGCCAATAAAGAGTCAGTGTCACAGTATGCAGGCAATACAGAGCCAGTGTCACAGTATGCAGGCAATACAGAGCCAGTGTCACAGCATTCAGGCAATACAGAGCCAGTGTCACAGTATGCAGCCAATACAGAGTTAGTGTCACAGTATGCAGCCAGTACAGAGCCAGTGTCACAGTATGCAGGCAATACACAGCCAGTGTCACAGTATGCAGGCAATACAGAGCTAGCGTCACAGTATGCAGGCAATACAGAACCAGTGTCACAGTATGTAGCCATTACAGAGTTAGTGTCACAGTATGCAGCCAATATATTACACAGCACCCCCACACTACTGGACCCCTTGCAATGTTACAAACCCTCTCACACCTCATCCTACCTTGCTCGTGCAGAGGGGTAGGAACAGCAGTGTTGAACAGAGGGGGGGAAGGGCTGCAGTTAACTTTTTACGTTAAAAAGCTAATTATTGGTTGCTATGACCGCCTAGCAACCAATCACCTGCTGGTTAACATAGAAAGTTAACTTTAGCAGGTCCCGTCCTCTGTTCAACACTGCCTGCTCCTCTCTCTGTCTCTCTCTCCCCCGCTGTACAGGAGGAGAGAGGGATGGTACTTTATACCACTCGGCCACTGCAGCTGCTATGTCAGTGCAGCGGCCGGTACACAGCTAGGACATCTCGCAGGGGAGCCGCTCTTGGCAGAACACCGGCACTGTTTGTCCCCCAGCCCTAGGCACTTCACTGTCACTTCACTGCACTCTGCAGCAGTATGGCCACGGATCCGGCAGACTCGATGTCCGCCGGCTACTCACGATTGCCTGGTAGGGAAGAAAAACGGAACCGCCAATGTAAACATGGCGGTTCCCAGCTCTGTCAGGCGGCATGTAAGAGATCTACTGATCCCTGTCACTGGGATCAGTTAGATCTCTTATGCCCCTGGCAGCTCAGCCCCCTCACAGTTAGAACACGCCCAGGGAACACAGTTAACCCCTAGATCGCCCCCTGCAGATTAACCCCTTCACTGCCAAAGACATTTATACAGTAATCAGTGGATATTTAAATTTCTGATTGCTGTATAAATGTCATTGGTCCCAAAAAAGTGTCAAAAATGTCTGACATGTCCGCTACAATATCACAGTCTTGATAAAATCACCGGCATTACTAGTAAAAAAAAAACGCCAATTTTTTTTTTTACCACAAATATGAGGAAGAATATATATCGGCAAAAACTTATGAATAAATGTGTTTTTTTTATATATATTTTTTTTTAATATGTATTATAGCAAAAAGTAAAAAATATTGTGTTTTTTTTCAAAATTGTTGCTTTTTTTTGTTAATAGTGGTGATCAGAAGTGACGCAGAGGGGATCATATACCACCAAAAGAAAGCAATACAGGCAATACAGAGTTCATATGAGTGCGAGCTCCTCGGGCAAGGAATAGGGGTAGGTCTAATGTATAGATTGCAAGCTCTTGGGGCAGGGAGAAGGGTAGGTCCACATTGTAGATTGCTAGCTTTTGCGGCAGTTGAGAAGGGAGGCTCCTCTGTATAGATTGGAAACTCCTAGGGCTGGAAGTCGGGGAAGGTTTAATATATAGATTGCAAGCTCCTAGGGCAATGAGTGGATAGGTCACATGTATAGATTGCAAGCTCCTAGTCTTACAACAGGGAGAGTAATAGGTACCCTGTATAGATTGCTAGTGCTATGGGCAGGAAGAGGGCTAGGTCCGATATATAGATTTGTAGCTCCTGGGGCAGGAACAGGAGTAGGTCGGGTGGGTAGTGCTGGTCATACACATTAGAGAGGGTAGTAGGGTGGGCAGTACACCAGGTGGGCAGTACAAGTACACACATTGGTCAGGGTGGGCAGAGCCGTCTCACTCCTCCAGTTGCTCTCACCTGGTCCTCCTAGGAGTCAGGCCGCTCTCTCTCCAGCGGGACTCACAGGCGTGCATGCTGGACACTCCCATTCCAGCACCAGCATGCCTGCCAGTCCCGCCCCCGCGTCCTGACCAATCAGTCACTGGCTGGAGGCCAGTGACTGAGGCCAGAGCCAATCGGTGTATCTATGTGCGCTTCAGTGGCGCACATATATACACTTTAAAGGCCGACCAATGGGCTTTGGGACTTGCTGTCAAAAGACAGCAAGTTTCCCAAAAGACCCAGGAAGGGCTCCATCTAGGAGACAGGTGGGAGCGAGTGTAGTATGAGGCTTCTACATGTCAGCACAGAGTTGCTGAGCATCCGGTCTGTGGGAGACAGGCCAAGGCCTGAAGCAGAAGGCCTAAACAGGAGAGCTGCATTTATTAGCCAGGAAGGCTGAATACTGTTCATAAGCCATGAGGGCTGAATATTGTATATTTCACCGAATAGCCCGAAGCTGACAGTGAGTAGGCCAGGAGGCTGAAGGGTGTCTTATTCAATGGAGGTGGAATCCCCAGCAAGGGGAGATTACTGTTTGTTTGAACTTTTCCGTTCCATTTAATAAAAATGGGCCATCATGCCCTTAAAACACAGTCTTGAGTGGCACGTTTCCTGGAAGTGGCATGCACCAATTGAGTTAAGTCACCCCAAATGCTTACAATTGGTGGAGGAAAATGCTTTGGGCACAGATGGCGCTAGTCCAGATCCTTGCATGCAAGAAATCGTGAGTGTCAAAAGACTGTCTGTATTGTTGTGTGAGCAGAGAGATGTATGCTGTCTCTCAATATTAAAGAGACAGTACAGAAGAAAATTTGCTTAAAAGGAACTGTGTGTCCCTGACTGCAGAGATCGGGCAGTCAAACGCAAAAAGGAAGCAGATGAGAGATAGAATTCTGTGGCTGGAGGGGTTGTTACTGACAGAGCAAGCCCCTGACAGTGCAAAATGCATTTGGCTGCTATGGAGCAAGGGAAAAAGGAAAGCAAGCCATCACACAGTTTAAGGAGTGAGCAGATGGATGCGGTTGCTCGTGGCAACAAAGGAGAAATTCATGCTGCTGACTTCATACGGCCTATATTGCTTTCTGAACATGCTGAAGGCTTTTTGGATGAGTTTGCGATGATTGCTTCCTACAGAGGGTGGCCCAGAGGTCTCTGGGTTGAATTGGTGCAGCCGTTTCTCACAGAGGAGTACCGAGAAGTGTACAGGCAGATGGTGCATGACCGAGATGATTATGACAACTACAAAGCAGCAATCTAGGCTAGAGAGCACTGGAAAAATTCTAAAAGGAAGAGCTAAAGTGAAAATGGTTGTGGAAAAGTGTCAGCTGTTACCACTGGCAACGGGAAACCCGTTTGGCCTGCAATGTTGCCCTGCAACTAGGTGGGGGCATTTGCCTGTGAGAGCACAACCAACCATGGACGACACCCTCAACAGACCCCTGCCACCTGGAATGGTAAGACTGTTACTATTTCTTGTATGAAAGAGACTGCATTTGTTTAATGTTGGTGAAATGGTGGTAAGTCCGGTGGGGAGATGCGCTTCCAAGAAGGACTTGTTACCGTGCAGTGAAAAAGATGAGCTCCTGCAATGTGATGTGAAAACTGACAAGACATGGAGCCAAGTGTGCTGCCTGAGGTGCAGTGAGTGGGGGCCTGTTGTTTCCAAGTGGCCGTTGTCCCAGTTTTCAGTGCAAAGGGATGTGGACAGCCAATAAGTCATGGTCTGCAGTTAGGAAGCCTGATCTGAGTGCCTGGAATGAGCAACAGGCTAACCAGAATTTCAGGAGGAGTGTGGTTACCCATAGCAATGCCTGTGATTTCAAGCCTGCAGACTGGGTGAAAAAAACTGATGATTGTGCACATAGGAGTGGAAGTGACCCCAAATGGGAGATCCCCTGTTTGTGCTAAAAAGGACTTGCCTTGCTGCAGTGTCCTGTTCATTGGGAATGCAGGTGGTAAATGTAAAGCTAAGAATGTGTTGCTTAATGAGTAAAAATGCTGAGTTAAATAAGGGGTTAATGTGACCTGCTGAAACAGCAACCTCATATAAAGTTAATGAAGCCTTGTCAGTGCACAGTGGTGAAATTGTGGTATTGCAGTCAGCTAGGATAGGGTTGACCACTAAGACAGAGTATGCTATCTCCCCTAGCAACGGGTATATAAGGCTACAGAGGTGTTCCGCGAAATCTCCAGGGAGCTTGGTGTGTTGGAGCCAGAAGTTGCCCGGTGCCACTTGTGGTGCCACTCTAAAGGATAAAGGATAAGAAACTCCGTCTGCTCATGGTGGTGAGGTGGGTTACCACAACATGATGTGTTTAATGTGTCCACTGCTGAGCCACTCCTGAGTCCTGTCTCTCCTTGCACAGTTGGGGAGGTGCTGTGTGCTACCTCTGATGGGAGCACAACCAGTACAGACGGGGGTGATATGGCCAGATGGATATTAGCAACTGTGGAAGTCAGGAATGATAATGAGAAATGAGTAAGGAATGGCTTCACCTAGGAGACAGGTGGGAGTGAGTGTAGCATGAGGCTACTACATGTCAGCACCGAGTCTGAAGGGTGTCTTATTCAATTATGGAAGAAACCCCCCCCCACCCCGAGGGAATATTATGGTTTGTTTGAACTTTTACGTTCCTTTTAATAAAAATGTGCTGCCATGCCCTTAAAACACAGTCTTGAGTGGACTGACTTTCCTGGAAGTCGCATGCACCATTTGAGTTATGACTAAGCACATCTACGTGTGAAACATGTCAACTGTTATCCATCCTGTGTTATTGTCCCATGTTTGAAGAATAAAGAACATTTTATTGGATTACAACCGCGATCTGCAACCAGTTTTCTTTTCATTTGCATCCCAGAGTAGTGTCCAGGCATTGCCATGGCCTTTGCCATTTTTCACGCTGCCCCATGTCTTCCTCTGTACATCGATACATTTTTTATTTTAAGTATATACAAGGTGGTATCAAAAAGTTTCAAGACTGGTTTTGTAACATGTCAACAGATTCCAGCACAAGGCTGTACACACAGTCACAGTAAGCACCGACCTTCATAAATCAGTGTGCCAAAAGACATCATCCTGTGTGGATCGGGAGCTGTGCAACCGGTGCTATTTCTAACCACGTGCATTACTGGGCAAATCTGCCACAGAGACGTTTGACATGATTTGGCAATTTTACAGTGATGTTGCCTTGAGTCGTTCAAGGTGTTTTGAGCGGCAGGCATGCTTCAAGAACATCACTGGAAGACGTTGAGGGATCAGGAAGACCTACAACGAGCTCACCCCCTGAAAATGTTGAAACCATTGGGCAACTTGTCAGAGAACAATCGCGCTTGCCACTCAAAACACATTGAACCACTCATTGCAGCCCCGCCATAAACTCGGCAAATCATGTCAAACGACTCTGTGGCAGATTTACCCAGTTTCATGCAGAATTTCATGTTTGCTCTTTTTTCTAACTTGCTGTCGGTGATGAAATAGCAGACGTGGTAACGCACGTGGTCAGAATAGCACCAGTTGCATAGCTCCTGATGTACGCAGGATGATGTCTTTTGGCACGCTGACTTATGAAGGTCGGTGCTCTCTATGACTGTTCGTGCAGCCTTGTGCTGCCATCTGTTGGAGTGTTACAAAACGCTAAACTTTTTGATACCACCTCGTATCACTGGCAATAACATGTAATGGCACTACTAGTAGCATTTGTACTTGTGGTTTTGCAAATAGAAACGTGTTTCTAAATGTACAAAATGTAAATGTTACAAATATTTTAAGAAATAATAATATAGACTGTTGATCCAAGGAGTTGTTTTGTTAACCGGTTATCTGGTATTAGGGAAGACTTTCTTCTCTATTAAAGTATGCAAGACCGAGCTTTAAAAAAAACTCTTCCTCTGGAAAAACTTCAGGTTTATGACTTTATTTTTTTTTCGGTGGAACTTTTTGTTTTATTCTGATTAGCTTTTTAGCTGTGACGTTGCAATTGAAAAACTATCAATACCAGGAAAGAACCAGAAAAGTGACCATATTTTCCATCTTGCTCTAAATCTTATTTTATATAAAAAAAATTCCACAAACAACTTTAACAATAGCGCTTGAGTCACCCAAAACTAAAAAAATAAAAAATTGTCAATACACAATATACAATGACTTCCACAATACACACTGTACAACCTGCCAGTAGCTGCAGATTCCCCCAAGGGCTTGAAATAAACATTTTGATTGGCTGTCCCTACAGAGCCCTGCTCAGAAAGAAAAGAGCTTAATCAAGTCAACTATCTGCTCAAATTTATTTCACTTCCTTCTGAATCACCTCAGGAAATGCTGGCACCAGAGTTCTATAGAAGTCCTTGTTACTGTAGAAACTGCTCTGCCTGAATATGATTGGAATTGCTGAGATGCCTATGTCTGTATCTTTTACACAGGCGCATAGCTTGGGTAGAGAATTACAGAAAAAAAATGTTGTTTCTTAGTATTTATAGCGTGTGTGTTTATCAGTCTGTATGAATACAATTCCAACATGTTACAATACACAGCAATAGTATTATTTTATTCATGTAGCGCCCTCCTAGGTAAGTACTAGAGTGAGTGTATATAGTTTTTGGTTTCTCTGCTTAATAGAGGGACAGTCAGGCAAATTCATGCAATGTCTGCTTAACAGAGAGCTGTGTTTGATTGATACAGTCTGCTCAGTGTGTTCTGGTGCTGCTCATGCTGTCTTGAAAGTTCCACACTGGTACAATAGCTATTGAGTACACTGGGCAGTGGGAGGAAACCTGGCAGATGAGAGCATGGATGTCTATACAGCCCTGGCCAATTAGAAGGGGATGTGCCCTAAGGCATGCTGGGTGACTGTATTTATATTTGAAGAGCACATGGGCTGGTGATCCAGTTAAACATGTGCATGTCGATTGATTTGTTCAATTCGTATTTGGGATTCATATTCAGAATTCGTTTTATGTTCTTTTCAAATTTTGTTTGAATTTACCGTTTTTTTTTCATATTCGAAGCGTTGGAATCAATACATTTTGAATCAGTCGAACCGAAAACTTTAGATTTTTTTTTGTTCGATTCGAATGTGGCAAAGTGAACAAACAAAAGAAAAATCTTCACCAATGATTACAATGACTCTTAAAATCACCTTTGGCATAACTAAAATAACATTATTTCAAAATGGTATTCTAATAACACACACAGTCTTTGATTTCAGCAATATGTGTACAGTTAGAATTCGACTGGAATTCGATGTAAAATTCAATTTGAATTTCAGTCTGAATTTCTGAAATTCAGACGAATTTAGTTTCGTTATTCGGATCATTCGCTAAAATTTGTTTATATTGTATTCTGGTATTCGGATATACAGTGCCTTGACAAAGTATTCATGCCACTTGAAAATTTCCACATTTTGGCATGTTACAACCAAAAGCGTAAGTGTATTTTATTGGGATTTTATGTGATAGACCAACACACAGTGGCACATAATTGTGAAGTGGAAGGAAAATGATTACGGAAAATTGTTATCACATATTTACCGTAATTTTCCTTTCCTGGCCTGCCCTCACGCCAGCACACAATGAGTTAACGCCTACTCTGGGGCTCACATGACCATCTGTAACTAGCTGAATAAAAGACAGACCCTCCCCCACTAAGGTGTTCGATAACCTAGCCTGCAACAGGCCACTATGGAGTCCTGTGCTGATGTGAGGACAGGCCAGGAAAGGAAAATTACGGTAAGTATTTGATAACAATTTTCCATATTCCTGGCCATACCTCACGTCAGCACACAATGGGATATAACTAGCTGAATAAATGTGCGGGAGAGAACACATGAAAAGAACATTGACAATCAAAGAAAAGCTGCCAAAGAGGGAAAATATTTATATGTCTCATCCCAAACCTTGCAGAACTTGCTGACTGCATGCCTGTAAAGTTGAGTGAAAGGCTAGCTGTCTCACATATATCTTCCACTGAAATCCTGGCATAACTGCCCCAAAGCTGCCACCCCTCAGGTTGAAGGAGCTTTCACCTGTTCCTGGGCAGAAAGGCCTATTTCCTGCATGCCAATCTATTCACCCTGATAAACCAACAGAAGATGACTCAGGAACCTGATGGTGACATGAAAAGATTGTCCGCTTTCCTCACGTCTTTTGACCTTTGCATGTACACTGGTCGCAACTTGTGTAAGGACTTGAAGTCTTCCTGCTGTATACTCAGTGACCTTGTGTCAATGCTTTTTAGGGACTGCTCCCAGTTTTTCTGAAAACTGCACATCACTTTAGAATTTAGCTTTGGAGATGAACGCAGCATCACTATTTCTGGTAAAAAGACACAAAAGGGATCTTTGCAGGAAAGTGCTGCAATCTCCAACCTCCTTCTGTATAAAGCAACCGCTGTCGGAGGAGGTAGTCTTACCACTAGGAACTGCAATGGAAATTAAGTTATTGGAGCATGGGATGCCTGTCCTAGTGCTTTCAGAGCCAAGCCTAAGTCCCATGAAAGGGAACAAGGATTTCCTTGGTGGTTGTATATGGATTATGGCCTGCATGAAGCATTTGTTCAAAGGCTCATCCACCATTTGCAGCCTGAAAGAGAGGATAAAGGCAGAGATCTGTACTATAATGGAGTTGTATGCCAGACCAACCTCAAGCGCCAATTGTAAAAATGTCCAGGATATTGGCTAGAGCTGGGGACACCCGAGAGAAAACTTCGCTAAGCAAACAGAACAAACTTCCTTCATATACTCTTATATGTACGTTCATTGTCTTGTGGTCTTCACCAAGCTCTGAACCACCTCGGATGAGAATCCCTGCACTACTTGTCTGGCCGATTCCATAGCCAGGCTATTAACCAGTACAGAACCACGCTATAGCCGAAAGACGGCTACAGAGCGGCTCTGAAATTCCGGGAGGACGTCCATGGAAGACCTGCCTCGTGCACGCTCCCCGCTCGCAGCCTGTGGCGGCGCGCTCTCGTGGCCCGCCGCACGCTGTGTAGGTGTGCCCGCGGGTCGGGCGGACTTGATGTCCGCCCGAGACCCGCCGATCACTTGTAGCAGCCTCAGAACGGGGAACCGCCGATGTAAACACGGCGGTTCTCCATTCTGTGAATGGGACATAACAGATCTACTGATCCCTGTCACTGGGATCAGTTAGATCTGTTATGTCCCGACCAGCCCATCCCCCCCACAGTTAGAACACACCCAGGGAACACTGTTAACCCCTTCACTGCCCCCTGCAGGTTAACCTCTTCATTGCCAATGACATTTATACAGTAATCAGTGGACATTTACATTT
The DNA here is from genome assembly GCA_018402905.1 of Glandirana rugosa. Classification (NCBI taxonomy): domain Eukaryota; kingdom Metazoa; phylum Chordata; class Amphibia; order Anura; family Ranidae; genus Glandirana; species Glandirana rugosa. The sequence continues at coordinate 15,591 of BLSH010503924.1, forward strand.
CTGATCACTGTATAAATGTCATTGGTCCCAAAAGTGTGTCAAAAACATCTGACATGTCCGCCCCAATATCGCAGTACCGATAAAAATCGCAGATCGCCGCCATTACCAGTAAAAAAAAAAATAGTAAAAACGCCATAAATCAATGTCCATAGTTTGTAGACGCAATTGCTTTTGCGCAAACCAATCATATCACAATTTTACCAAAAATATGTAGACTAATATATATTGGTCAAAACTGATGAATAATTTTCTTTTTTATATTTTTTTTTGGATATTTATTATAGCAAAAAAATTAAAAAATATTGTTCTTTTTTCAAAATCATCGCTCTTTGTTTGTGTATAGCGCAAAAAGTAAAAACTGCAGAGGTGATCAAATACCACCGAAAGAAAGCTCCATTTGTGAGGAAAAAAATGATAAAAATGTTGTTAGGGTACAGCGCCGCATGACCGTGCAATTATCATTCAAAATGCGACAGCACTGAAAGCCTAAAATTGGTCTGGGCAGGAGGGGGGTTTAAGTGCCCAGTAAGGAAGTGGTTAAGAGTCTCACTGGATTGGGGTGCTATCATTGATGTTGGCATAAAAGATCTTGTTTGACCAGGAACGGAATTGGTGGTGCTGATGACATCTGGGGAAGCAATGAAAACCAAGTCCTCCTTGACAGGTGGAAGCACCTGTATGGCATAAACGTGTTCTGTCCAAATCTTCATAATCAAGGATACTGGCGGAAGACAAACACCAAATGGAAAAAAAAAACCATGGTACTGTGAATCCACCTTTCTATCGCTTCACCTTTGTACTGTGTTACAAATACTGGAAGCTGTGTGTTCAGTGGACTGTCTAACTAAACCGTTAGTGGATCCTGCTTTCCCAGTAAACTGTTGTTAACGATAAGCGGCGCTCTGCCCAGTGAAAAGTTTATGTTATGAAAAGTAACAGGAAAAGACAGACACTTGGTGCCCCCTTGGTGGGCAATGTAAGCTACTGCTGTCTTGGCGTCAAACATCAACTTCATTCTGGCCTCTCTGAGAAAAAATCCTGAAAGGCTTGCAAGGCTAGAAAAAAAAAACGCCTTCATTTAAGTCAGTCAGAGCATCTGCATTCCACTAGGCTCCAATGCCCTTGCACTGGTCTCCTCAGACTGGAGGCAGAATGGCATCCGATATCAGAATCATTCCATCTCCTGAGCTGGGAGGCAAGCCACAAAAGAGGCACACTGGTGTCCAAAACTCTTGTTCTTGCTAATTTGTGCAGACACAAAGACCTTCTGATCCATAGGCAGCCTATCCCAGTGACTGAGGAAGGTATATTAAAAAGCCCCCATGTGCCACCTGGCCTAAGACAGCACTGGAATGGCCTCTGTAAAATATCCCAATGGGGACAATGCAATCTCTCATTAACATAAATGCTGTCTTCATGACTCTTCATATGCAGATTTTCATCCAGTTTTGGAAAACCACTTGACATATTCGGGTATAAAACTACTCCAAGATCCTTTGCAGATTAAGAAGGGCTTAACTGTTTTTCCTGTTTGTTCACTAGTGACTGAACTTGGAAAAAGGATTTCTAGGACAAGATTGTGATTCTTTGTCAGCTCCTGACTTACACCTGCGACAATCATAAACGTTGTCCAAGTAGTGGTAGAGCCTTACTCCCAAAGACCAATTACTGCCGCTACTGCAGACAAAATATTCAAACCGTTTTTTGGTGCTGTGCCAATTCTAAAAATGGCAAACAACTGAACTGGAAGTGACAGCCAGTCACTGTAAATCTCAAATGTCTCTGGTGTTACGGACCGATTTTATATATGGAAGTATAGGGCAGCCAGGTCGATTGACTCTAACGGGTCCTCATGCTGAACTATCACCATGACTGTTTGCATGGACTCTGTCTTGAATCTTTTGTTGTGTATGTACCCATTTAATTTATTTAAACCCAGACAGTAGGGAAAGCTCCTGAAGCCTTGGGTACTTGAAAGAATGGAGAACCCCCCCACCCAAATGTGTTCCCTTAGTGGCACCAGCACTATGGACTTGTTGCAGTATAATTCGTATACATAATCTTGCAGTAATTCTTTCTTCTTGGCATCTGGTGGTCCTAAATGAAAGGATTTGGTGATTGTACTGCCAGCTAACTGTCTTTGATGGTCACGCGATGTTCCCTGAATGTAGCCCAACGTCTATCACAGCTATACATTGGGCTATGAGTCCATTACACACCAACCAAATTAGCGTGTATGGATTTGCAATCTGATCCCACATGTACTAGATGCTGTAGAGATCACGGGATTTGATCCACATGTTATGGCGATGCCCCAAGCTCCACAGGTATTGGTAATCGGTCATTAATTAACCAGGTATTTCAAATACAAGTCCCAGAGGATCCCAAATGTTGCCTATTAGGAATACTAGACACTTTACAAAAGACAGGCTGTAGGGAGAACACTTTTCCATGCTAGATTAGCAATACTAACCCACTGGAAATCTACTGAACCCCCTACAGTGAAAGAATGGTTGGCTAGAATGGGTGACACACTCCGGTTGGAAAAAATGATATACCAGCATAGGGGTACTGGTGGTAAATTTGAAAGACTGTGGGCTCCTTGGTTGAATTTACCGGACTTGCACCAGCTGATATGACCATGGACAGACTGCTCATGTAGATGGTCCTTTGAGGAGGGGGGTGCAGAGGAAATCCCAGGGCAATTAACGGAAGCAGATCCAATATGTGCCTTTTATAATGGTCTATGCTCCAGAGTATTGGCTGGAATCCTTATTGTTTAAGCTGACAAATCTTTTAGACTGTCTCTTGTTGTATTATTGCATGGTCACCTAGCATATATTGTTGATTCTATGATGCTTTGTGGATGTGTATGTATTTTTCAGATGTACGATGATTCGAATCCCAACCACGACACTACCTACCTAGAGTTTGCATGTTCTCCCTGTGCCTGCGTGGGTTTCCTCCGGGTACTCTGGTTTTCTCCCACACTCCAAAGACATGTAGGTAAATTAGATCCTGTCTAAATTGGCCCTAGTATATGTATGAATGTGAGTTAGGGACCTTAGATTGTAAGCTCCTTGAGGGTAGGGACTGATGTGTATGTATGTAAAGTGCTGCGTAAATTCACAGCGCTATATAAGTACCTGAAATAAATAAAATAGAATACAATAAAAACCTTTTTGTTGAGAAAAAAAACTGTCTTTTATGTTTGACGCCTAAACCCTCCAAAAAGGAGGCTATCCTGGCTCCCACTGAAGACACTGGTTGGGCCCACCTTCAAAGACTTTCCACATGTCTAGCAACCTGCTCTGGGTTTTGATTCCATGTAAACAAAAAGTTTGAGCACCCTTCACTGTGATCTGGTAAATTTCAGCCTGGCCTATAAGATTTGGCTTCCTGAACCCTTCTGAAGATCAACCGACCTGAGCAAAAAAAATGGCTCCTTCCTCTTATTACACTATGGCCACACTCTGGACATTTCTTCTTTTGCTTGCTTCGTTCAGCGTTTTGCCAAACAAGAACCTCCCATTATGGAGAATGTTATAAAGGGCTTGTGTGGAAGCTTCATCTACCCTCCAGTGGCGCCACCACAAGGCTTCCATTGCTGTGACTTAATGCGCCAGCCCTAGAACTAGGTCTATTGAAGCCTCGGTCAAAAGTCTGCAGCCAGGTTCAAGTCCTCCAGAACCATGCTCATTCCTGCCGATTCCACTTGAATTAAAGGCCATTTTTTATAATGCCTTCAACATCACAATTAACGCTGTTGCTAGTCAACGAGCAAAAAAACTACATATATATAAAACCTGTATAGATTTTCTGCAAGTCTGCAGGCCAGTTTACCACAATTTCTGATTTGAAGCGGTCTTTCTGCATGCACCTTTCTCAGGTGTTCAGGTGCTTTTTCAATGCATTTTCCATGTTACAGATGATTTCTATAGAGAAAAAATATGGCATGTTCTCCTTTAGTTAACTGTACTGGAAGACACTGCACTGGTGTGACGTAGGCCATTGGAATCCATGATAAACACTGTTCATGCATTTTTGACTCCAGTAAAATGCATTGGACTGCATCTGGTGTGAACCAGCCTTAAGTCCATTTTCCAATCCGTAGGATTCCTAAAGGTATTGAAAGGCAAAGACACTTGCACCCCAGACGCTGGCAGGCCCCATCCACTCCTGGAAGTGCGTTGCTTAAACATGCATCAGCCAGCTTCTTTGGATAAAGCATGGAGACCATTACTGTAAATTGGTCTTCTTATCACATCTCTCCCATTCGTCATCAATGAGCTTTTAACTCCATCATTATGGGAAAAGAAGTCCTTCCTTTTTTACATTTGGAAAGATCTGCATGCGTTTGCGATGGTTGGGCCTGTGTCTTGCCTGTGACATGGATATTTGCTGCATACGCTTCCTTATCCATTGGCATCTGAGGCAATCCATGCCGATTAATAGCCAATATGCATACAGGGCTGGGCAAGGCATTTACAATTGTGCTGCTTACACCACATGTGAACCATTGCCAAGTGAGCTGCTTGAGGAGCATGAAAGCTGCCCTGTGCAGGAATGCAGGTTGTCCTGGTCAGGGGGTGACCAGTGGCGGGTCTTATGTGTTTACGTTTAGGGCTTCTGCTCCTAAAATCATGCAAATCACCATACTTTTTGCATTCCTTCACTCTTTTGAAGACATGCCCCATGCTGCCCCCTCGTACCTTTGCTAATCTTCAGTGTCACTGACAGGTGTGGTGAGCTCATGCAAAAAAATATGGAAAAAGACATTCTTTCACCAAGAAAAAACAAGTACACTGTCTCTTTAAGGCCTATCTGCTTCCATCCACTTCACAAGCAGCAGCAGGTGAGCCTAAGCTGCCTTCCAGAAGCAGACACAAAATCTGAGACAAAAACCAGTCAGCCTGTCTAACCCCCGGGAACACAGCACAGCAGGGGAGCAAACAGCAACAAGTCTTTACCGCACAAGAGAAAACTGGCAGGACTGCAGAGAGATGGAGAGAAATCAGTTCCTCTGCTGGCTCTAAGACTGTTGCTGTTGCTTGGTGACTGGTAGTTGCTACCCCTGCCCTCTGTGACATCATCCACCGCCACTCTCAGACTGACAACAAAGCCAGGAGAGCAGCATGCTGCCTATACAAGACAGGAAAAACCCCAATGGTGACATTGCAGAGCTTACTCACACCACACCTGTAGAAGTGCTATTTAGGCAAGATTGCCCACGTCCCAGCACAAGGGATGCCCAGTTTCAGGAAGGTTTACATCCAACATTCTGGGTCTTCCAACTCCGTGAGAGGCTAAGCATGGAGGGGCAGGTTCGGTAGGGGGGATATCCAGCAACAAAACTACTTACCAACTGCAATGCACAGGTGGCCTGGAGCAGACCAAAAAAAAAAAAAGAACACCTTAGTGGGGAAGGGGCTGTCTTTTATTCAGCTTGTTAGAGGTGGTCATGAGAACCCCAGAGGAGGCGTTAACCCATTGTGTGCTGACGTGAGGTATGACCAGGAAAAATTTCTCTTCCAGCTTTGCACATCTAGAGAGTGACATTTTTGCCCATTCTTCTTTGCAAAATAGCTCAAGCTCTGTCAGATTTGATGGAGAACATCTGTGAACAGCAATTTTCAAGTCTTGCCACAAGACTGGACTTTGACTGAGCCATTCTAACACATGAATATGCTTTGATCTAAACCATTCCATTGTAGCTCTGGCTGTATGTTTAGGGTCATTGTCCTGCTGTAAGGTGAATCTCCCCCCAGTCTCAATTATTTTGCAGACTCTAACAGCTTTTCTTCTAAGATTGCCCTGTATTTTCTTCATCCATCTTCCCATCAACTCTGGCCAGCTTCCCTCTCCCTGCTGAAGAAAAGCATCCCAACAACATGATGCTGCCACCGCCATGTCTCATTGTGGGGATGGAGTGTTGAAGGTGATGTGCAGTGTTAGTTTTCTGCCACACATACTGTTTGCTTTTAGGCCAAAAAGTTCCATTTTTGGTCTCATCTGACCGGAGCACTTTCTTCCACATTTTTGCTGTGTCCCCCACATGGCTTTTCACAAACTGCAAATGGGACTTCTTATGGCTTTCTTTCAAAACCGGCTTTCTTCTTGCCACTCTTCCATAAAGGCCAAATTTGTGGAGTGCATGACTAATAGTTGTCCTGTGGACAGATTCTCCCACCTGAGCTGTGGATCTCTGCAGCTCCTCCAGAGTTACCATGGGCCTCTTGGATGCTCTCCTTGCCAGTTTAGGTAGATGGCCATGTCTTGGTAGGTTTGTAGTTGTGCCATACTCTTTCTATTTTTGGATGATGGATTGAACAGTGCTCCATGAGATGTTCAAAGATTGGGGTATTTTTTATAACCTAGCCATGCTTTAAACTTCTCCACAACTTTATCTGTGACCTGTCTGGTGTATCCCATGGCCGTCCATGATGCTGTTTGTTCACTAAGGTTCTCTAACAAACCTCCAAGGGCTTCATAGAACAGCTGTATTTATACTGAGATTAAATTACATGCAGGTGGACTCTATTTACTAATTAGATAACTTTTGAATGCAATTGATTCCACTAGATTTTAGTTAGGGGTATCAGAGTAAAGGGGGCTGAATACAAATGCACGCCACGCTTTTGACATATTTATTTGTAAAAAAAATCAGAAAAATATTTATCCTTTTTCCTTCCACTTCCCAATTATGTGCCACTTTGTGTTGGTCTATCGCATATAATCCTAATAAAATACATTTACCTTTTTGGTTGTAACATGACAAAATGTGGACAATTTCCAGGGGTGTGAATATTTTTTCAAGGCACTGTATCCGAATCTCTGAATACTGAAAAATTAGTCTGAATATTAATTCAAAACGTAACGAACTGCACATGTCTAGGTCCAGTCTTCCTCTACAGAGAGAGGTCTAGGTGGGGAGGGGGCTGCTGCCTCTCCCCAGCATAGGCTGCCACGTGGCCTCAGGTGGGTGACCTGAGGGCCTGAAACACTGAAGCTGAAACCCATGGTTCTCTTGCAAGCTGACTGAGGGAGGATGTCCATGGATCCTGTCTGGTATCATGGAGGAAGGTGACCTGCAGCCAGTGTCTTGTGAGTACAGACCCCCTAAAGGGATCCTGAGACTGTTGTTGCTAAAATACCCCTCTTTGTGCTGGTAGACAGCATACTGGGTGTAAGCTTAAGGGGACACTGGCTAGTGTCTTGAAGAAGCAAAGTTCACTAAATTCCTTATGCTGCAAAGGGACTTGCTTTATTCTATACAGCCTGCCGCATAATTCTACTGGCAGTCTGCTACACACTTCTATTGAAAACATTGCCCTCGCTTGTGAATAGTTCATTTGGAGCATCCAACTAAATCCCTTCTATCCAAGTTCTCCAAATAAAATACAAAAAAACACATCTCCTAGACTGGTTATTGGAGACAGGGAACGGAAGAGTGTGTGCACCTGGCTGTGTGAAAATACCCTGTAACTGGCTGTGGATTAATCAGTGGAGACCGGGGCACAACAACTCAAGTGTTTCCTGTGGGGGTAGTGCTACATTCACAAAAACCTTTATCATTAAAAAACAATCCCTGAGCTCCAGGCCTTGGGTGCAATGATGTCATCAGTCTGCTGCAGGCATGAAAAGCATTTCCTCTCCCCCGGTGATCAGGCTGCAAGATTGTAAGGACTCATTTAAAACTTGCAGTTGGGGACATTAAAAAAACGTGGTTGAGATGCGTCTTTACCACACCCACCTTCCCCATCCTTACGCTACAAGGGCAGCAGGGAGGGGAATACACAATCATGATCATCAGCATCATCAAAAATAATCATATTCGGCAGTAAGCTCAAGCAAATCGAGATGCACTGCAACCATGTGCATTGGTGCAGCATTTACAGGGTTAAAACAGGCAATATGACACCTCCTCACCACCTGTAAAACTCCTCTGCAAAGCTATCCTAACATGGGTCACTTTTCAGAGGCACAGCAATTTAGCTGCACGTCTTAACCTAGCCTTCAGCTCCTTTCACCCAGGCAGCCAGGGGCCAATAAAATCATCTACAGGTTGATATAGTGTCACCAGGATGAGTACATATTGCTACGCACAACAAAGTTAACACTACATACCAAGTTAAAGAGGTGGTACCAACTGTCAAACTCTCCCATGTAAGTGTAGAGGTACCCCCGCAGGGGCTGCTGAATGTTGTGGTTCACCCGCCACTCTGCCCAGCCATTGACCTCTCAGACACTCCGAGACATAGAACAGTCCATGTTTCTTTTTTTTTTTGTTTTATTATTGAGGGGGTTTAACTTGGATGGGTTAAGTGGAATATGGGATGCCCAGTATTATTTTGTAGAACTTGCTTGGGACTACTATATACACTTCTGTATATACACTCCAGTTTTCACTCCAGCACAACTCTTGCTTCAGACGTCTCCTTCTCAACTCCTCCAGCACTTCTCTTGCTGCAGACTATCACTCCTCCAGCACTTCTCTTGCTGCAGACTATCACCTCTCCACCACACTCTTGCTGCAGTTCCCTGGATCAGCTAGCACCACTTGGTTAGGCCTGACACTAACTCAGCCAAGCCTCTGTGAATTGCCCTTTGCAGGCAGGGACCATGGGCCCCTATGGTGTAGAGATAGTTCTAATGCTAGCTGTCCTCAAACTTGGCTACTGATCCCAGTCAGCCATCTTCAGGCCCTGCCAGCCTTCCTGGCTGCAGTTGCCCAACTCCACTGCCCCTGTTACCACAGTCCTCTCCTCTGGTTCTGCACCCATCTCTGACTGTACTCCCTCAGTCCTTTCAGGCGTGCTTCCCCAGTTCTCCCGACTGTGCATGTCACTCACCAGCCATCCAGGCTGCAACCTGTGTTTCCTTTCCCTGGAGACTTGCCTGGCAGTACTCTCTTCCGCTGTCCTCCTTCACTCCTCTTGTCCAGGACACCGCCATGTTTTCTTGGAGGACCCTGTCTGCACTAGAGCTCAGCCCCAAAGCCACCCCCCTAGACTGGGGAGCTCCCTCAGTGGGCCCCCGACAGCCTCAGTACTCCATCTCCAACTCTTCCACCCAACAACTCCCTCCAGCTGGACTGACCCCGGGTATTTAAGGAGGCCTGCCCCCTGCCAATCCAGGTTGGGGATTGGTCAGGGCTCACCAGAATACCCCAGGCAGCTTCACCTCTCCTCTTGTAGAGTTTTGTAGAAGTAATGATGAGGAGTCAGGAGAATGTTGTGGAGAACTTTTTTATTAAAGCCATAGAGAGCCAAATGTAAAACTATTTCTTCTAGTTTCACTTCATAACTTCCTACTTCCCGTTCCCACCCCCAGGTCCTAACACAGCTATGTAAATACAACACATACATATTCTACATCTTTCCCCTTTTAAAGAAGGGATATACATATATAAGTGAATTGTAATATGGAACCAACAAGGAGTGCAGCATAGTACTGCATGTACTTCTGGACTGAGTTGTAAGAGATTTAAGCATATGCTGTCTGGTAAGCCTAGCAGGCTCTTAACATTTCTTTCCACAATGTGGAATAGCAGCTTGTCTTCTGATAGATCCAAGGTAGAAGTGCCCAGTGTCTGAATTGTTTGACCGCCATAAGGTTTACTTTATTTGACTGATCAATTTCAGCTTTGGGGTCAATGCTGTGCAATGTGGTTAAGGACATGACACTGCATTGGGCCCCATGTCAATTTTCAACTTTACATGTTTGTTGCATGCAGTTGAGAGGATGGTGAATATTTCTCCCTTATTTGCAATTAGTTCCACACTTTCACAATGAAAACAGTTTTGGTGATCAGCACTTTCAACTTCATTAATTCTGTGCACATTTTGTTGTTTAGAATGATTAGATGGTGTCACCCACTTACATCTATTTTGAGGCTTGGACCTAAAACATTTTGCAAAATGATTCCATTTGTTGCGCCCTTTGGTAAAAGCCGGACACTTGTTGCACTAAGTAGCATGTTCACTACCACAGTTGCTGCATTACCTTTTGTTCTGTTGCACCGCAAACACTTCTGCATCTCTTTTTAGTTCCTTGATGGCCCTTTCGGAATGTCTTTCTCTCTTAACAACTGAGCACAAACTGCATTATTGTAGATACCACATACAATCCTGTGATGTATCAGTTCATCTGTTAGTGCACCAAAATCACGTTTTTAGCCAGCAGTATCAGTGTGGCTGCATATGATTGTATTCCTTCATCAGGTTTCTGAGCCATCATGTTAAATGCATTTTTGTCTATTATCACATTACGCTGTGGTAAGCATATCTCATCAACTTTCTTGATTAACCACTTCAGCCCCGGAAGGATTTCCAGCTTTAGGACCGGAGCCCTTTTTGCGATTCGGCGCTGCGTCGCTTTAACTGAAAACTGCGCGGTCGTGCGACGTTGTACCCAAACGAAATTTGCGTCCTTTTTTTCCCACAAACAGAGCTTTCTTTTGGTGGTATTTGATCACCGCTGCGTCATTTCTGATCGCCGCTATAAACAAAAGAAGAGCGACAATTTTGCAAAAAAACCCAAATTTCTTACTTTTTGCTAGAATACAAATCCAAAAAAAAAATATAAAAAAACATTTTTTTTCACCGTTTTTGGCCGATTTATATTCTTCCTCATATTTGCGATAAAAAAAATCGCAATCGGCGTTTATTGATTGGTTTGCGCAAAAGTGGCCGTGTTTACGGATGATGAGAATTCATTTTTGGGGTTTTTATTTTTTTTTATTTTTTACTAAAAATGGCGGCGATCTGCGATTTTTAGCGGTACTGCGATATTGCGGCGGACATGTCGGACCATTTTGACACTTTTTTGGGACCATTGGCATTTATACAGCGATCAGTGCTATAAAAATGCACTGATTACTGTGTAAATGCCATTGGCAGTGAAGGGGTTAACCTGCAGGGGGCGCGCTAAGGGTTAACTATGTTCCCTGGGCGTGTTCTAACTGTATGGGGGATACCCTAACAGGGGAAGGGAAGTTATCACAGCCTTCACGTAAAGGAAGGCTGTGATCACAGCCCTTCCCCCTCACACAGAGCGGAGGTCCGTGTTTACATACACGGACCTCCGCTCATTCGCTCCGGGGGGGCCATCGCGGGTAGCCGGCGGCAATCGAAGCCGCCGCACCCGCTCCCTGGCCCTCCCCGAACACAGTGAGCGTGCGGGCGCGCCTCCGGCGGCGCGCGCGCGCTCACAGTGCGCGTTATCGCAGCCGCCGTCGTATGACGGCGATTTGCGATAACGAACCACCTTGTCGCCGTCAACCTGCGGTTGGCGGTCGGCAAGTGGTTAAGACATTAGGGTCCTCTCTGTTCTCATTATCTTGAAAATGAAATGACTCTCATTTATCTAGTGCATCTGGAGCAGCCTTTTTTGACTTGTCTGAGAGTCCTGCTTTGCTGTACATGTCCCATTATCGTTTGAATTTCAGCCAGTTGTTAGAAATGTCATTATCAAAGATTAGGGGTTGTATGCCATGTAGATTCTGAGCCATGATGTTTCAGCGATTCACTTCTGTCACCATGTAGATTTTGTAGAAGCAATGAAAAGTCGTCAGAAGAATGTTGTGGAGAACTTGTTTTTATTCCAGTCATAGAGAGCCGTCTGTAAAACAATTTCTGTTTCCACCCCCAGGTCCTAACACAGCTATGTAAATACAACACATACATATTCTAAACCTCTCCTCCTCTCTTTCCAGAACTTTCTAGTAAGCTCTTGAAAGAAGAGGGAGGTCTCAGGAAGACTGCCTGTGAATCACCTGCTCTACACTGAACCACTCCCAGCTCAGAACGAAAACAAACAAGCCTAGCCACCAGCTAGGCCTGCCTAAATTTTCCTACTCTACAGAAAAATCTAACCTCTAGCACGTGCCTAACTAGAGGGTGCTATATAAGTGTATGAGGTTACACCGCTACCGCAAGCCAAACACTTGGACCACATTTTGCTTTAACCAGCTCAGCTGTTTGGGCATACTATGTATGTCCAAAGAGTGATTCATTAAACACAAGCTGACGTCTGCAGCAGCAGCCATCAGTCTGTGTGGGTTTTGTTCAGCCGGCGACCAGCTTCCAAGCAAGAGTGATGCGGCAGCTCCAGAGCTGCCGATCACTTTCACACAGCCAGCAACACGGTGCCCCCCTTTACTTTGCAGGACAAAACAACACTAGTGGAGTCTATGCAGGAGACAACATACTGCCAACGTCCATATTAGATGTAGAAAAAACTACAGAGGATAAGCCGGATGGCTGAATCCTCAATTATGAACCCCCTTGGACTTTATAGGCAGAAATTAGTAGGATGAGGTATAAAAAATTGTATTTTTATTTATATAAAGAGTTAAAAGAACAATAGTAGTAGTACAAAAGATTCAAAGGTATATATAAAACATTGCATCATACTGCAAAATATCACAATACATAGAATGCAGACATGAGTTGCACAGATTTGTAGCCACATTAAAGTGGTACCAAAGGGGCAAAACATACAGTGGTCCCGACATGTTTCGGAGTCATAGCCTTCATCAGGGGACAATACATTAAGGGTATAAGCAAAATAGTTCCGCCTAGGGATGAAACACACAGTATTAATATACAATAAAGCATATTATATAGCATATATACATCCATTTCTTAAAGGGTAGATGCTGCGCTTACATGTGAAATGGAGCAGTGCTGGATGTAAAAATCAACCCGTCCTCTATGGTGGAAGGTTCACAGATTAACTGTGAGAAATGTGCAACCTGTTACTTTACAGGACCAACTACAGGCAGTCCCCTAGTTATGAACATCCGACTTATGAACGACTCCTACTTACAAACGGAGGGAGACAACAGGAAGTGAGAGGAAATCTCCCCCTAGGAAGGGAAATTCACTCCTGTAAGAGTTATTAAGGGAAAAAGGTGTCTCCACTGATGCTTTATCACCAAGGTTTGTTTCCACAACAACCCAAAATTTTCAAAATCCAATTATCATTGGGACAGGAAGTGAGGTGAAATCTTCTGAACAGAAACATAGACAGCAAAACCAACATTACAGGGGTGATAACCCTTCCCTATGCTATCCAAAAATCTTAAAAACATTTGTTTTGGCTGAAGCTACACTTAAAAAATGCACCTGTTCCGACTTACAAACAAATTCGACTTATGAACAAACCTACAGTCCCTATCTTGTTTGTAACCCGGGGACCGCCTGTATATACACGACTGTATATACAACTCTACGTCCTCCAGCTTCACTTGCAGACTGTTACTCCTCTCACTTCTCTCCAGCACTTCACTTGCACACTGTTACTCTTGACCTGAAGGGAAATTTATCAGGCTCACTTAACTCCTTTCTCTTCACCGCAGCTAGCACAGGGTGAGGCCTGCACTCGATCAGCAGGACCTCCGGGCCACCCATTGCAGGTCAGGGTCAAGGACCCCTCAAGTGTAGCTTAGTATGTTGGTGCTAGCTGGGCCTTTGATGGACTTCAACTTCCAGCCCATCCCTCTTCCAGACGACACCGGTCTGCTTTCCTCTCTGTGACATTCCTTCCCTTGACTTGCTTCTGAGACCTACACAGACTGTCTACTGTTCCTCTCCCAGCCTACTCCAGCCTTCCTTCTAGCTCCCAGGGCCTGTCACTCACCGACTCCTGTGGATACTTTAAAGTGTCCTCAGTAGCACCTCTGCTCCTACTCCCTTGTGCTGCTCCAGTAATCAACTCCACTCCTGGCTGCACCCGAGTCTCCAGGCCTCAAGGTCACCCCCCCAGACTGGGCCTCCCTCCAGGGTAGAGGCCTCCACAGCACCTCTGCTACATTCTCCACACTTCCACATGAACTTCTCTCCCCTGCTGGGCAGATCACAGTATTTAAGGAGGCCTGCCCCCTGCCAATCTCAGATGGGGATTAGTCAGGACTCCTTAACATACACAGAAATTGACACCTCCTCATTCATCCCCCCTTCCAGCACTTTCTGAAACCAAAGGGCGGAGTATCCAAGGTGTGTCCCTTCCTGCAATCTCCAGCCTACTCTGAGCCACTCCCCTGCTCAGATCAAAACATCCAGGCCTGCAATTTACTTCAGGCCTGACTAAATTTTGCCTCATCTAGCAAAAAGACCTCTACAAAAACACCTACACTCTGGGGGCGCTACA
>BLSH010503924.1:38757-50288 GCA_018402905.1 Glandirana rugosa
AGCCCACTCCAGAACGGGACAAAACAAGATAGAAATTCTGGACAATAGACCCCTCCCCGAGGAGGGTGGTCCTTGGAATTTCTTTTTGAAAAGTAGTAACTGAAAGAAACAAAGACGAGGACGTTACTCGAGTATTGATCTCAACTCGCTTGTGGACCTGCAAGCCCAAGACGACCAGGCAGGTTTGAAGCCCTGTTTCAGGCCCAGGCCCAGGCCTGCCTTGGGCTTGCGAGCGTGCCTGTTGCTTGAGGTAACTTTAGTTACCCCTGGGCTTGAAAATCCGTGTTTTTACCGACATCGTTTCAGGACCTTTCGGGGTCTCCCGACGTTTTCCGTTGTCCGTGCGAGCGTTCGGGTTCCGTCCGGACCCGGACCCGGACTTTGTCCCGAAGTTTGGACGGACCAGCAGAACCCGAACGTCCAGGTGTTCGCTCAACTCTAGTTATGAGCTCATTGCAGGAGCAGAAACAAAGAAAGTCAATGATGAAAAGTTTTTCTTTAAGGTTCCTGGTGGGAGGAGCCCCTCCCCAGATAACAGGTCTTAAAGATAGAACAAAACAGGGCAAGACCTCACCCGAGTGTCCTTCGATGGCTAGTCTCTTTCACTGGGCAAGGGGTGGCAGACTAGTCTGTCCTGCAATTCAGGGGAAGGTGCACATCACTCTTCATAACCAGCAGTCTCTGGATGTCTCAGGCGGGTCTTGGAGGAAGACGGACGCATTCTGGGAGAGCTCCGGACTCCCAGATGCAATCCATAGGCATCCGACCTTCCAGGGACAGGTGAGCAATCCAAACTCACCCAGAAGGCTTCCCCACAATCTTCCCTACACCCCGGACCAAAAATCGCGGAGATCCGTGCCCGACCTCCGTGACACCATAAATTTAGGCTGCGGCTCCATTTGCGGCCTAGGACGCGGCAACTTACAATACCCATCCTGCAGCCAATCCGCAGTTTCGGACCCCGGAACAAGAACCCTGAGGCTCCTGACAACCTACCCAAAGACTGGGCCAAAAAAAAACAAATCTTGCTTGGTCACTCTAGGCCACGGCTTCATCCGCGGCTAGGCCGCAATTTACAAAAAGGCCATCCTGACTCCATCAGCCCTCATTTTTACTGGCAAGACATCCCTGAGGTCCGCTATACCCCCTCTGATCCCCAAAGCTTACTGACCTGGCCCCCAGGACCCCCGTGAGACACCCAAGATGGCGGCGCGTGCAGATCGCGAGGCCCGGAGTCTCTCCAGATTTTGCAATTTTTTAGTACTTCTCTTGCTCATCTTGGGTCTGTTCGTGCGGAACAGCTGTACCTTGACATCGTACACCCGAACAGAGCTTTTGGATAATGGTTTGCGAGTTCCGAACGTTCTTAGTGCCAATCTTCAACTCCTTCCTGAGATTGCCAGAACATCTGAGACGAGTCAGCCTGCCCGGCCAGGGGGAAGTGCTCGCCGGCGCCATCGAGATCGCAAACAAAAGCGAGGAAAGCGCGGAGGAATAAGAGCTATGCTAAAGCTAACACCGCACCAGCTCTCTCTACCAGCATTTTCCTCGCCAATGTACGATCACTGGTGAACAAAATGGAAGAGATTCGACTAAACCTAACATACAGTAAGAGACTCTCGGACTGCAATGCTTTTATCTTCACGGAAACTTGGCTACACAGCGGCATAACGGACAATGTCATCGAGCTAGCAGGACGCCACACACTCCGGGCGGACAGGACACAGGATGGCTCCGGTAAGACAAGAGGTGGGGGATTGTGCATTTACATTAACAAAGCTTGGTGCACGGACTCTGCTACTGTCATGAGTCATTGTTCTGCCAACCTTGAGTTTCTTATGGTTAAATGTAGACCGTTTTATCTGCCGCGTGAGTTCACTTCGAACATTATAACAGCAGCCTATGTTCCCCCAGACGCTGATGCCAAGCTTGCTATGAAAGAACCTCATGCAGCCATCAGTAAACAACAGACCGCCCACCCTGATGCTGCATTTATTGTTGCGGGTGATTTTAATCACTCAAACCTAAAAGCAGTGCTCCCCAAATTCCACCAACATGTTTCCTGCCACACCAGAGGAAACAAAACCTTAGACCATGTTTATACAAACATGGCTGGAGCCTACGTTGCAACCCCCCTCCCCCACCTAGGACAATCGGATAACCTTTCTTTGTTTCTCACCCCAAATATGCACCCCTTATCAATCGTGTGAAGCCATCAGTAAGGACCATCAAAGTGTGGCCTGCGGGGGTAGATTTTACACTCCAGGGAAGGTTTATACACACGGACTGGAGTTCATTTGCTTCTCAGGCCACCAGTGGCTCTCACATTGATATTGACCACTACACCTCTTCTGTATTGAATTACATCCACTCCACTATAGACAGTGTTACTACTTGGAAGCAGATCACCACATACCCAAATCATGTGGCCATGGATGAACAGGGAGGTGCGCCTCCTGTTGAAGGCACGCAATACTGCTTTCAGATCAGGGGATGCACAGGCCTACAGCACATCCAGAGCTAACCTGAAGAGGGGCATCAAAGAGGCCAAGCACTGTTACAAGCTAAAGATAGAGGAGCACTTCTCCAACTCCGACCCTTGAGGCAGGGCATCCAGGCCATCAGTGACTACAAATCCACCCGTTCCACTCCAGCGAATATGGATATCCTCTTCTTAAACGAGCTTAATGACTTTTATGCACATTTTGAGAGGGACAATGCATCAAACACTATCAAGCTCAAAACTTCACCTGACCATCCACCAATCACACTCTCCACCACAGACGTCTGCTGCACTATGAGCCGGATCAGTGCGCACAAGGCCGCTGGACCAGACAACATCCCTGGTCGGGTACTCAAGGCGTGTGCTGAGCAGCTCGCTGGGGTTTTCACAGACATTTTCAAACCTGTCTCTTGCCCAAGCAGCTGTGCCAACATGTTTTAAAAGCACCTGCATCGTGCCTTTGCCAAAACACTCCGCCCCAAAGTTTCTGAACGACTACCGCCCTGTAGCTCTGACACCTATTGTCATGAAGTGTTTTGAGCGGCTGGTCCTGGCACACCTGAAGGACTCTCTGCCATCCACCCTGGACTCTCACCAGTTTGCCTACCGCAGCAATAGGAGCACAGAGGATGCCATTTCCATGGCACTGCACTCTGTGCTAACACATCTGGACAATAAGAACACTTATGCACGCATGCTATTTGTGGACTTTAGCTCAGCTTTCAACACGGTCATCCCATCCAAGCTAATAGATAAACTTGCAGACCTGGGCATCAACACCTCCCTCTGCAATTGGATTATGGACTTCCTGACCAATAGACCCCAGCAAGTCCAATCCGGCTCCATTTGTTCAAACACCACCATAATCAACACTGGCGTACCACAGGGCTGTGTGCTGAGCCCCTTCCTCTACTCCCTCTTCACCTCTGACTGCAAGCCTGTGAACAGATCGAACACCATCATCAAGTTTGCAGATGACACTACAGTGATTGGTCTCATCAGCAACAATGATGAGAGGGGTTACAGGAAGGAGATTCAGCACCTGGCCACATGGTGCAATGACAACAACCTGCTCCTTAACACCTCCAAGACAAAGGAGCTCATTGTGGACTTTAGAAGAGAGTCAAGAGGCACGCATGACAGCATCCAGATCAATGGAATGGTTGTCGAGCGTGTCTTCAAGTTCCTAGGGACCCACATCTCAGAGGACCTGTCCTGGACTATAAACACCTCCAGCGCAGTTAAGAAGGCCTACCAGCGCCTCCTCTTCTTGAGGACACTGAAGAAGAATCGGCTGTCCTCGGATATTCTGGTGAACTTCTATCGTGGTGCAATAGAAAGCATCCTGAGCAACTGTGTCACAGTCTGGTATGGGAGCTGTTCTGTTGCAGAGCGCAAGGCACTACAGCGGGTGGTGAAAACTGCCCAGCGCATCACAGGGACTACCCTTCCAGCCATGGAGGACTTCCAGAGGAAACGCTGCCTGCGTCGAGCTCGTAACATCTACAAGGACTTCTCTCATCCTGCCCACAGACTGTTTTCTCTCTTGCCCTCCGGGAGGCGCTTCAGGTGCCTCAAAACTAGAACTAGTAGATTGAAGAACAGCTTTTTCCCCAGAGCTGTTTCTTTATTGAACTCTGCACCCCGCTGATCCCCCTGAACCCCCTCCCTCCCCGGATATCATTTACACTACTGTACATAAATTAGGGGACTAATTCATCAACTGCTTATTTGCACACCTACAGTCAATAATGCACTTTATAAACATGTAATAACTTGCACTACCATTAATATTAACATTAATATGTAATAACTTGCATTACCATCTCTTAATTTTTGCTAATGTACATATCCATTTACCAATATTACGCAAAACTGTATATCCTGCTTTTGTTACTATTGCACTTCTGGTTAGACCTAAACTGCATTTCGTTGCATTGTACTTGTACATGTGTAATGACAATAAAGTTGAATCTAATCTAATCTAATCTAATGTGCCTACATTGGCTGTAGCTCCAACAGTCCTTAAACGTAGTAACGGGGATCAGGCAATCTCTTCCGACCTTCCCCTTCCTCCCGAACTGATATGGAAAAGCTCCTTGTGGACCGGTTGGGCTTTATGATCTTCACACAGTCTCTCTTTATAGACCGCCAAAGGCTCCACTCCTTTTTCAGCTCCATAAACCTCCCCTAACAGCTGTTCTCTGGACCCTGCAAGGGCTTGGGTACATGCAGATAGTCCCATGACATGTTGTCTTCCCACTCCTCTCTTGAGCTCTCAACAATGTCCATGACATGGGGTGGGACGTAGGGGTAGTCTAGGCCCCACTCCAAAGCAACCCAGCGTTGGACCTCCCTCTGGTACCTGGAGAACCTGGGTAAACTGACATGGTTCCCTTTCCCAGGCCTAACTTGGGTAGCCGGGGACCTTACCACCATTTGCCGGTATGTGGGTGCTCTGGTCTGGGTAGTGGAAGGCCTGTTTAGGAAAGTCTGGTAGCTGACACTTGGGGTTCCTGAAGCTGATCTGGTGTCTTGAGGGGGCTCCGTCTCATTCCAATTGGAAAAATAGAGGACCGGTGAACTTCCCGTCTGCGGCTCCTCATCCGACCCCTCACTTGGAGACGACCACTCCACCAGGTGCTCCAATGACCCAAATTCAGCCAGCAGTCTGGGTGACCCCCAGTCTATGGCCCTTTCCCCAAAATCTTCAGCTTGCTCACTAGTGGCCACCTTCCCCTCCATCACTGACTCCAGCCCTGCTGGGATGTCTACAGTAGGGGACACAGCCGGCATTTCAGGGACCCTGGACCCCCACTCCCTGGCCAGGCCACAGGCCACAACAGCCTCTCTTTCCCCTTCTTCCTTGGTCTTCACAGGGGAGCCACTGGGTTGCAGCTCTACCCTGCCTTCAGGCAATGTCATTAGGCCCGATCCGGCCTTCCGGGATTTCCATGGCTGCGGACGGCATAGCCCTGTTTGCAGGACCACCAAGTAATACTGAGGCTCCTGCTCGGTAGACACCCGTCGGGTGAGCGGAAAGTCGCAATGGCTGCACTGGGCCCAGGCAGTGATGCCGGCGGTGAGTATCCGACAGTCCAGGCATACCAGGCACAGCCGTTCCATCCCTTCAATGACTCCCAGGGCGATGCCCCAACTTGGCTCCAATCGAACCCATGTGTCGACCAGGGTCCGCTGCAGCCTATCCGGCAACCAGGTCAGCAATGGTACAAGTCTCCCACCTTCCGCCATCTCTCTCCTCGTGGAGACTAGCGCTAGTTGCAATCATGCTTACTCTTCCAGGGCGTGGCACCACCCCCACATTTCCAGACAAGCTGGCGCCAAATGTTCTGATAGGCAGACTTGCTGCGTGTCACGAGGACGAAACTTTACAGACACACTGACGCTAGCAGGACTTGTCCATACTTGTTGGTGGTTGCCGGTAGCAATAGTAAATTGTAGTAGTAACAGATCTCTCCCTGTTCAGCAAAAACACCCCCCGACATACTTTTACTGCAGGCAGGCATTGAAGCAGACATTTCAGAAATACTTGTAATGCCCAGCTTTGGCAGAACGCTGGGCACATTTGTAATCCAGTGGTAATGTACGGCCCTAGCATAGCGCAGGACATATTTGTAATCCATAGGTGTGTTCGCCCGCCATGAC
Organism: Glandirana rugosa; assembly: GCA_018402905.1. NCBI lineage: Eukaryota > Metazoa > Chordata > Amphibia > Anura > Ranidae > Glandirana > Glandirana rugosa. The sequence continues at coordinate 44,927 of BLSH010503924.1, forward strand.
TGCCACAGGTAACGACACATGGTACAGTGTAACTGAATTGCAGGATTAAAATAAGTGTCTGTCCCCATAGCTGGTTGGAAGCAACTGGGTAAAGAAGCAGCAATACTAATGGCATCTCCGGCTGGTTGCTATGGACAACAACACACTTATTTTAGCACAGTTTAAGGGCAGAGCACACAAGCCTTTTCCACAGTTAAGTCCGCATCGACAATAAAACAGATGATCACCTTCCCCTGCTTAATTCTCTTGCGGTTGCTACGGGCAACGACTGGCAGCCTTACAGGTAAATCCTGGAAACGAGTCCCCAAATGTAGCCATGTCCGCCTTTGGGAGTGGCTGGTAGTTCTGGTTCACCTTCTGGCTGCCCTCAATCCCACCATATCTCACACATCTGGAGTCACTGAACAGGGCGGCTCTTGTTTTTGTTTGTTTTATTTAGGGGATTAACTTGGATGGGAAAAGGGGTGACTGTGGGATGCCCCAACAATTACTTTACAGGACCAACTATATACACGCCTGTATATACAACTGTTATGTACCTGGTGGATGAGTCTGACTTATGCAGCAGGCAACCTTCCTTACAACCCTGACTCGGGAACCCCTGGGAGAGTAGACAGGAGGCTCGGGAGTGCAGGATGGCACGAGGGTCGGACTGGGTCACTGGTGATGGTAGAAGTCCATTGGTGCACTCGTGCACTAGAAGAATGGTCGTACAGGCTGGGTCGAGAAACAGGCTGGCGGTGCGGTACAAGAGGAGCAGGCAGGCGGATGGTCGGGTCCAGGCAGGGTCGTCAACAGGCGGGCAGGCAAGGTACAGGAGGGCTAGGCAAGAGAGTGGTCGTAGGCAGTCCAAAGGTCGGTGCAGGCAGAAATCAGCAAAGTCAGGCAATCCGGGTCACAGGAACAGAGGAACAGATACAGGTCGCTCAGGAACACACACTATACGCTGTGGATCAGACAGCAGAGTCTGTGTGCTGCTAAGGTGTTTAAATAAGGCAGCTGGGCTCCAATCAAATAAATCACCCTGCACAATTGTTAACCCTTAGTGACCCCTGCGCTGGGTAGCAGATCCATGACACGTGTGCACAGGTGCAGAAAGTCCACTTTAGCCACAGATTCTCTTCCTAACAACAACTCTATGCCCTCCAGCACTTCACTTGCAGACTGTTACTCCTCTCACTTCTCTCCAGCACTTCACTTGCAGACTGTTACTCCTGACCTAAAGGGAAATTTTCAGGCTCGCTTAACTCCTTTCTCTTCGCCGCAGCTAGCACATGGTGAGGCCTGCACTCGATCAGCAGGACCTCCAGAGCACCCATTACAGGCCAGGGTCAAGGACCCCTCAAATATAGCTTAGTATGTTGGTGCTAGCTGGGCCTTTGATGGACTACAACTTCCAGCCCATCCCTCTTCCAGACCACACCGGTCTGCTTTCCTCTCCGTGCCACTCCTTCCCCTGACTGGCTCCTGAGACCTACACAGACTGTCCACTATTACTCTCCCAGCCTGCTCCAGCCTTCCTTCCAGCTCCCAGGGTCTGTCACTCACCGACTCCAGTGGATACTTTAAAGTGTCCTCAGTAGCACCTCTGCTGTTCTCCTACTCCCTTGCGCTGCTCCAGGAATCAACTCCACTCCTGGCTGCACCCGAGTCTCCAGGCCTCAAGGTCACCCCCCTAGACTGGGATTTTTCTCCCAGGTAGAGGCCTCCACAGCACCTCTGCTATATTTTCCACACTTCCAAACAAACTTCCCCCCCCCCCTGCTGGGCAGATCACAGTATTTAAGGAGGTCTGCCCCCTGCCAATCTCAGGTGGGGATTGGTCAGGGCTCCTTAACATACACAGAAATTGACACCTCCTCATCCATCTCCCCTTCCAGCACTTTCTGGAACCAAGGGGAGGAGTATCCAAGGGGCATCCCTTCCTGCAATCTCCAGCCTACTCTGAGCCACTCCCCTGCTCAGATCAAAACATCCAGGCCTACAATTTACATTTAGACCTGACTAAATTTTGCGCCTTCTAGCAAAAATACCTCTACAAAAATACCTACACTCTGGGGGCGCTACATAAGACATGTAATATTTGGTATCTATTTACTCGATGCAACCTCATCTTTTATATTTTAACCAAAAATGGCTATTATATGGTGTGGTCTTGCACTAAAACTAATTTTATTATATTTTTTACAGAAAATTTGCGCTTAATAAACAGTTGCGCAATATCATGTGAAACAAAAATTTGCAACTATCGCCTTTTAATTCTACAGGGCCTCTGCTTTTGGAAAATATATAATGTTCTGGGGTTTAATGTAATTTTATTGCCAAAAATGTGGATATTTACATGTATGCGACAAATTAAATAAATTGCTCTGGAGCCAAACTAGTTAATTACAGCCTTTAGTCTATTGGGATATGTCTCTACTAACTTTACACATCTAGACTTTGCAATATTTGCAGAACTGCTCAAGTTCAGTTAAATTTGATGGTGACCATTTGTGGACTGCAGTCTTCAAGTCATTCCACAGATTTTCAATGGGGTTTAAAGATAAAGTAAACCCTGAGGGGTTGTACTTCCTCTTCTTTGCTCTGAATTACCCTGCAATGTAAAAGCATAATAGTCTAGTATGCATCGCATACTAACCTATTGTCAGTGAAGGAATGGCACGGAGGCCGTTTCTTCACTACGCATGTGCCCGATGACGTGGGCACATCGCAGTACACTGCGTATCTCCTAAACCGTGCAGGTTTAGGAGATATGCAGGGAACCTACAGGTAAGCCTTATTATAGGCTGAGCTGGCAACCACTTTAAGTCTGGGCTCAGACTTATGCAGGCCATACATGGGTTGAATTCCAAACAAATTTTCTTTAAAAAATTTGAAATTTTGTGTGCTTTGTGATCCGATGTTGCCACCATTGATTTCAAAACTCAACCAACCAAGCCTTCAATTTCATGTTGCTACAGAAAAAAAATTGTGGCTGGGGATCTTCTTTTCTTTCCAGGAATGTTCTTTTCTTGCACTCATGCACATTTCTTTTTCAATTATATTTCTCACACGATTCTCCCATCATTAATTAGAAAATTGTTTGTGTTTCAAAATAATTTCCAACATGCCCAATCTCTCAAATTAGATGGCTGCAGGAAAATGCTGCCCACTAATGGTGCGAAATTGGAACAAAAATTCTTAGATGAGATTTTTGAAAGAAAATTCTTTCGGAGTTCAACCCATGTATGTCCTGCATTAGCCATGCAAGGACATCCACCTTTTGATCCTTCAACCACTGTGTGGTAATTTTTGCTGTGTGCTTTGGGCCATTGTCATGTTGGAAGGTAAATCTTCTTTCCATTGACAACTTTCTGGCAGAGGGGAGCATATTTTCTTCAAGAATTTGTCGCTCTTTTTTTGTTTATAGCGCAAAAAAATTAAAAAAACGCAGAGGTGATCAAATACCAACAAAAGAAAGCTCTATTTGTGTGAAATAAATACATTTTATTTGGGTGACTTTGCAATTGTCAATTAAAGTAACGCAGTGCCGTATCTCAAAAATGGGCTGGTCATAAAGGGGGTAAATCTTCTGGAGTGGTTCATGGGCACAAATCGAAAATCGGTTGTGATGTTTTTGAGCTGAAAAATCAAAGGAAAAGTTTGGAAAACTACCGAATGGACAATAAATTGAAGGGGTAATGTGTTTCTCGCCTGTAAAAAATTGAACTGTTAGTAGTGAGCATATGTGACCCAGAAGCAAAAAATGAATGAGAAACTGATTCATTTATGTCCACTGAATGATTTATCTTTTGAAATTCGGTCATTACATGGTGGCAATATCATTTGCTCTCACGACCAATGCGTTTGTTTTAGTTCAAACGTATTTTATTAAAAGATCATTAGAAAAGCAACAGGTAAGAGATTAACACAATCAATCGATATTGTCATACATGTAATATAGATCACATAGAAGGTACCATATCGTCTTCTCTACTCTCTGCCAAGGACCTTGAAACAAAAACTATTCTGTAAAACGTATGGTTGATAATGGCAAACATATAGCTGATCAATCATAATATTACAGAGATTGATATGCTGTAAGGATTACATATTATTTCCTAGGAGGGGAGAGCATTGCATAGCTAATGTTCAAAGAGCAGCTAGATTGGTATACAGCTTACAGGAGAGTACAAGAAAAGAAAGGGGGGAAAAAGCGCAGGAGAGTCAAAAGTAAAAGAAAAGGAACACTCCATCTAGGCTAAGGCGTGGTAGTGTCTGATTCACCTTCGGCCCATGAGACAAACTCTGTAGAGTACCGAAACATGGGCCAAGAAGTCCATGTAATGGAAAATTGTTCTTCTTTCCCGTTTTCTTGGGCCAACAGACGTTCCAGGTCTCTAATACAATCCACTTCAATAGACCAATCACCTAGGGAAGGCATATCTGTTGATCTTCAGTGACGAGGGATCACTGTCCTTGCTGTGACTAGGAAGTGTTGCAGTATATCTTTTTTTGCCGTTTAAGAGGGCCCAGGATCATGGATAAAAGGGCTATCTCTGGCGAGGGTTGAATGGAACTCGCCATCAGTTTTCAAATATTGATTGCCAGAGTTTCCGTACAGGAGGGCAATCCCACCAGATGTGGAGCAAGGAATCCCTTGAAGACAGACACCTCCAACAAGTATCCGGTAGAAACGAATGAAAATGTATGATGGTTGTTGGGCATCTGTACCATTCAGTCACCACTGTGTGTTCGTTTTAATAAAACACGTTTTAACGATTTTTTGACTGGTGTATGTCTAGCATAAAAGCCAAGTTAAAGTCATACAGTGATAGAAGTTGCTGATGATCTCTCTCCCTTTCATTCCTGCTGAGACATTCCCTATTTTGCCTTCTTACAAGTGGTGGGAGTTCTCTCTAACACAGTTTGATCTCACCAGACATCTAATCACACCCTGCCAGGGAGAAGGTTCTCATTCTCTTTGCTTCTCTGAGTTCTCACATGATTGTGGTCATCTGTGGCAGGGATCAGTTCATCCAACAGCAACTCCCACATATCTGCTTGCTTCCAGGATTGTCATCTCACATTGCATTGCAAAGAGTATAATCAGCCCTCTTCTCCTGGGCAGCACAGCATAAGATAGCTCCAGCAAACTCTGGCCACACAGTCACCAGGGCCAGCTCTACCACTAGGTGGAGTAGGCGGCCGCCTAGGGCGCACTGACCACTGTTGATCTGTCACTGGCTGCTCTGCATTGATTCATGTAAAAACTGACACTGTCTGACGGAGATAATGAGATTGTATTATCACATGCCATTTGCAAATGTATATAGAAATAGTGACTGATCAAATAGGGGGGGGGGGGGGGGGGGGGGGG
>BLSH010503924.1:50298-71544 GCA_018402905.1 Glandirana rugosa
ACACGGGTAGTTTATGTCGATGTAGACACGGGTAGTTTATGTCGATGTAGACACGGGTAGTTTATGTCGAAATGGACGTATTTGATGGGCACAGATGTAGCTGTATTTGATGGGCACAGATGTAGCTGTATTTGATGGGCACAGGTGAAGCTGTATTTGATGGGCACAGGTAAAGCTGTATTTGATGGATACTGGTGAAGCTGTATTTGATTGGTGCTGATCAGGCTGCAATTCATTGGCGCTGATCAGGCTGGGCAGGGAAAAGGGGTGGGGTCATGGGTGGAGCCAAGGGGGCGGCAAAATGAGGTTTCGCTTAGGGTGTCAAAAATCCTTGCACCAGCCCTGACAGTCACACACAGCTGTTTTGCCTCTACTGCAACCTTGTGGTGCTCCCTCCCAGCTGCTCAGCACAGGAAAATGGTTGCAGCATCATATGGTCCGCACAGTGGCTTCTTCCCTGCAATCTGCAGGCTGGTGACACAACAGGAAAAAAAGACATGCTCAGGGTGGACAACTCCAGAATGGTAGATTGTGACAGATAGGAACACAAGTAAACAACCACTAGAGGGCTTGTAAGCACAACAAATCAAGATTTCAAATAGAAACTAACAATGTGTCAAATAACCAACATCACTGAATGATAATTAGCCACATAAGTTGCATCTAGATAAAAATGATCCATGAAGGCAACAAATGTGACAGTGTGGGTAATTAAATAAATAAATATAATAACAAAGTCTCATAGGTGAAGCTGTCTAATAAACACAAAACACTAAATCTAGCTACTGGCTGTGCTGTCACCCAAATATAGGACTTGGGGAACTGAAATCTGTAAGAAACAAAAAGGATAGAGGGGGCGCCAAACAGCTTTCTAGCATGATACTGTCTTTATGACAATATATAATAAAATAAATGAATGGACATGCACTCACAAAGCACGGAGCATAGAGAGCATATATGAATCAAGATTTCGGTGTCCAAAAAAAAGATGGCCATCTGTGGGAGGTCGGCAACCTCTGCAGGATGGAGAAGCACTGGTGCCGAACACAGGAAAGGACTATTTCCACTCAAGATGTCACTTAGAATTCTGTTGAGAGGTACTGGAGTGCACAGACTCTTTTTGGAAAGATCTTCCTTCCCTTTGTCAGTCTCACTAACAGTTACCTCCAGGAGTATTAAATACATCTCACACTGTAACTATTATCTATTGGTGTACAGACAGAGCTACCTTTCTCCAGCAGCCCAGTTCAGTATCTCCTTACTCTATTGCATCCTCCAATCACTGTTCTCCAGACTCTCTGCACTGAAGACACTCATAGATACTCATAGGTACTTTATCATTGGTCCAAGGCTCCAAGCTGTCCATTGAGCTCAGTGGCTCTGACAAGAAGTTGTATTTAAACTCTGTATGTAGCTTCTGACAGGTTGTGCAAGGAGCCCCGTATCTCCGGAACCATAGGTGGCAGGAGCCCCAAATTTTGACCAGTGGTGGCTACCAACCCCCCTGCCTCATCTGCCACCCCGACTGCATGTTCCTGAATTATATATATATATATACAGTATCTCACAAAAGTGAGTACACCCCTCATATTTTTGTAAATATTTTATTCTATCTTTTCATGTGACAGCACTGAAGAAATGACACTTTGCTACAATGTAAAGTAGTGAGTGTACAGCTTGTATATCGGTGTAAAAAATATGCTGTACCCTCAAAATAACTCAACACACAGCCATTAATGTCTAAACTGCTGGCAACAAAAGTGAGTACACCCCTAAGTGAAAATGTCCAAATTGGTCCTAAAAGTGTCCAATATTTTGTATGGCCACCAATTTTTCCAGCACTGCCTTAACCCTCTCGGGTATGGAGTTCACCAGAGCTTCACAGGTTGCCACTGGAGTCTTCTTCCACTCCTCCATGATGACATCATGGAGCTGGTGCATGTTAGAGACCTTGGACTCCTCTACCTTTGTATTTGGGGTTGCCCCACAGATACTCAATAGGGTTTAGGTCTGGAGACATGCTTGGCCAGTCCATCACCTTTACCCTCAGCTTCTTTAGCAAGTCAGTGGTCATCTTGGAGGTGTGCTTGGGGTCGTTATCACGTTGGAATACTGCCCTGCGGCCCAGTCTCTGAAGGGAGGGGATCATGCTCTGCTTCAGTATGTCACAGTACATTTTGTTATTCATGGATCCCTCAATGTACTGTAGCTCCCTGGCACTCATGCAGCCCCAAACCATGACTCTCCCCCCACCATGCTTAATAGTAGGCAAAACACACTAGTCTTTGTACTCCTCACTTGGTTGCCGCCACACACGCTTGACACCATCTGAACCAAATAAATTTATCTTGGTCTCATCAGACCACAGGACATGGTTCCAGTAATCAATGTCCTCAGTCTGCTTGTCTTCAGCAAACTGTGGGCTTTCTTGTGCATTATCTTTAGATGGGGCTTCCTACTGGGACGGCAGCCATGCACATCAATTTGATGCAGTGTGTGGCATATGGTCTGAGCACTGACAGGCTGACCCCCCACCCCTTCAACCTCTGCAGCAATGCTTGCAGCACTTATACGTCTATTTCCCAAAGACAACCTCTGAAAATTGCACAGAGCACGTGCACACCACCTCTTTAGTCGACCATGGCGAGGCCTGTTCTGAGTGGAACCTGTCCTTTTAAACCACTGTATGGTCTTGGCCACCGTGCTGCAGCTCAGTTTCAGGGTTTTGGCAATCTTCTTATAGCCTAGGCCACCTTTTATGTAGAGCAACAATTCTTTTTTTTTTTTATATCCTCAGAGTTTTTTTCATGAGGTACCATGTTGAACTTCCAGAGACCAGTATGAGAGAGTGAGTGCGATAACATCAAATTTAACACACCTGCTCCCCATTCGCACCTGAGACCTTGCAACACTAACGAGTCACATGACATTGGGGAGGGAAAATGGCTACGTGGGTCCAATTTGGACATTTTCACTTGGGGGTATACTCGCTTTTGTTGCCCGCAATTTAGACATTAATGACTGTGTGTGTTGCGTTATTTTGAGGGGACAGCTAATTTACACTGTTATAGAAGCTGTACACTCATTACTTTACATTGTAGCAAAGTGTCATTTCTTCAGTGTTGTACTCACTTTTGTGAGATACTGTGTGTGTGCGTGTGTGTATGTATATATATATATATATATATATATACACACGCTGCATTCAGTGTAGACTATATACAGTGCATGCTCAGATAAGGGTCTGGAATAGATTTTAAGGGGAACTCCACGCAAAAATTTGTAAAAATGGCGTGGGGGGTCCCCCAAAAATACATACCAGACCCTTCAGTTCTTGTAAGGGGAACCCCGCGCCAAAATATTTTTTAAAAATAGCATATACAGCAAATAGCATATACAATCCATACCAGACCCTTATCCAAGCATGCAGCCTGGCAGGGCAGGAGGGGGGGAATGAGCGCCCCCCCCTGAACCGTAGCTGTTCACATGCTTCAAAACAGGGAGGGTGCTTTAGGGGCTCAGTTACGTCAACGGGTGGCTCCACCCTTGAGTATAAATAAACTGTCAAAGCAAAAATAGGTCAGTTGGCGGGAGCCCTCCCAATAGGGAGGAGCTGTTTGAGGGGTTTTTTTTCTTATTTTTCGGCTTGCCGTGATTGACGATGGATTACATCGGGGGACCCTTTTTTCTTTTCTGTTTTAATAAAGGACTTTTCCCTAACTATCTCTTGTGTTTTTTTCTTTTTTGACACTTTTTTGGTGAATGAGTAGGGGTACAATGTACCCGATACTCATTCACATGCGGGGGGAGGCCTTGATCTGTTGGCCTCCTTCCTAAAGGGGGCTTCCAGATTCCGATAAGCCCCCACCCCCAGACCCCGAAAACCACAGCCCAGGGTTGTCGGGAAGAGGCTCTTTTCCCCATCAACGGGGACAAGATGCTTTGGGTGGGGGTGCAGGGCCCCCCCTGCCCAAAGGCACCCACCCACCCCCCCCCCATGTTGAGGGCATGTAGCCTGGTATGGGCCATTGACTCCATGTCAATTTTTTTTTTCATTTTGGCATGGAGTTCCCCTTAAAATGGACTGGGGGGGAAACCCCACGCAATTTTTTTTCAGTGATTTTTATCTATATTGCTGGGAGCCAGCAATACATTACAGCCGTGAGCAAATTTAAATGACAATTTTTCCTTTAGAAATGTCATTTTGTAGCGGCACTGTTCTAAACATCACACAGATGCGCCACTTTACAGGCAGATTAAGGGGACCCCCTGGGCACAACATTTAAAGGATTATTTCATTCTTATTTTTTCACTTTCATTTCACAATCATTATTAAAATCACTGCTTCTGAAAAATCGATTGATTTAAAAACTTTTTTTTGCATTGATACATGTCCCCTAGGACAGTACCCAGGTCCCCATATACTTTTTATGGCAATAACTTGCATATGAGCCTTTAAAATGAGCACTTGTTTGCAAGTTCTGGTGCAAACCGAACCGGTGGGGGGGGGGGGGTGTTCCGCCCATCCCCAATCAGGAATATGAAATGTTGGGTTTACATATTCTTTAAGTAAAGTAATGTATTGAACTACAACGTCCAGGATGATGGTGTGCTACTGAGAGTAGAAAAAGGAGGGAAAAATCCAGGATTCAGGAAGTTTCACAATGTGAGTGAGAGTACAGAGGAGCTGGAGTACTGTTCACCTTGGGGAGACGCCACTATTACCACCAACAAGGATTTTGTATGCTCCTGTGTTGCCTTGGGGGGTACAGTAGTATACTATGCCGTGGATTTCTAGTGGTATTGTTGGTTTCTGTTGAGAACTGGAGTCTTCTGCTATATGTGGCTGTTTTGTGACATACACTTGCTGATTTAATGTCTTCATATCCATGGTTGGATCATGTATTTACTACTATTAGAAGCATAAAATACTGTACCCATTGCAGTCTGAATACAGAGTGTGTTGCCCCCTATGTTTCCTCCCTGTTTCATCTGACATTATATGATGGTAGCCCCCGGTTTTCCAGCAAATTTCTGAAAACCTATATAATAATTCTGACCCATTCTCCTGAAGAGGTGGAACTCCATTCCAAGAAACCTGTTGAGTCAAGGGCTAGTCTCACTCCCAGTTTGACATGTTACAATGACATCTAAACAATTTATGTCACAAGGTATATATTAATTTGTGTATATACACTGGGGGGTGTGACAAAGCTTCCGGATGAATGCAAATCACTTGTGATATTGCACATGAATGTGCTTTGATTTTCACTTACAATTTTAACCTTATGTATAACAATAAAATTATACATTTTTAACATATTACTTTGAGGTTGCCTAAGGGCTCGTTTACACTTCAAAACAGGGAGTTAGACACGCTTTGTTAAAGCTCCCTTAATGCCAGTTAAAGCATCTGTCACCAAATAAAATGGTTAGCTGACCGTCCTGCTTACACCTTGCGCTAGCTTTGCTTCCCTTCAGCTTTGAGTCAAAAATTATAACCCATGTAGCTTTAGCCATGCTTCAAAGCCTCTTCAACGCCTCCATAGAAGTCTATGACAAAGCTTGTTTGAAGCTTGCTTGAAGCACCTGCGGCTTTTCATAGGCTTTAATTCAGCTTTAGCTTCGCTTTGTTTTGGAGAAATTGCAGTTGTGAGATATCAACAAACACACAGGGCATCGGCCAAGCTTCAACAAAGCTTCAAAAGAGCCTCATCGAAGCACCACCAAAGCCTCAAAAACACATCATAAAAGCTTGTTGAAGCAGTAGGGGCTTTAATGTGCGTTGAAGCCAAAGCAAGTGTAAGCAAGACCTAAAAGTCCATTTAGATACCCACCTGAAGAGGAAGACTAGCTACTGGATGGATACACCAACTACAGCTGTGGGGATGGACACTGGAGGACTAGCACAAAATGGAGTTCTCTCTTTTTCATCAAGTCGCTAGGACTCAGACCCAAGTTGATGGCACTTAACTAACTAATAAAAAAAATCTGTTTGGTTTATTGTAGGTTTCTTTATTCTTTGTAGAACTTAGGACGTGGCACCCTTTTTATACAAGCCCCTGGTTTTTGTTTCCTGTGCTAATTGGAGTTCTGCTGATTTGGAGATGCTGCTTATTGCCAGACTGGACTGCTGCACTCACTCAGAGGCCACTGCAATCAGAGGGTCCAAGCAAGCTGGAGGAAAGGGGAGCTACTGACTTCATAAGAGATTGTTGCTACATAAACCAGAGTTGCTGTCATCACTATAGATTTTGAAGGAAGCAGCTCTTGAGCATCCAGGATTCTGGACACTAGAGAAAAGGGAGAGGCTCCACAGCAGACTGCAGAGAGGTGAAAGACTACAGGCTACCATTTCATTACCTTCCTTCCACCCTAATTTGGGATTTAGTTTGGGGATTCACACCCCTTACTGTTGAAATACAAACTTATTTGAGTGCTCTAATGCAGGACTCTGCGCCCCAATACTAACCAACCTCTTTTACCACACTGGCCAATGGGAGGGACCATAGAGAGACTCCAAGATGTTTAGCCTCTAAAGGTGTAACACCTGTATCTAGGACTTCCCTAGAGTTAGGATTCAAGTTCCAGGTGGGGTTTGGGTCCAAAAAAAACCTGGTTTACGCATTGATATTGCTGTATTGTACAAATTTGCTTTACTTTGTGACTGTGTACTACTGCTGCCATTTTTTTTTTTAGCCTTGTTGGGTGTACAACCCGAATACATTTTCCTTCTTTAGCTGTGGTGTGTGAGAGGGTGTAGCACTGCCAGAAGTGGTTGTTGCCCTCAGAATCAGGGAACCCATACAACAGCTTCTGTGGGGTAAAAGCTACATACTTATTTGGTAAAATGATGCCTTTTAAGATTTGTTTTGCCCTTTTTTTGTGATAGTTTGAGGTTATGTCCTGTGCTTTTGATCTTAGCTTCATTCCACATTGCACTACTTTCAAAAATGCACTGTGCCAAATTGCATGATATTGCAGTACCATGTGATCTTGTGTCCACAAACACACTGCGTTTGCGATCTACGTTTAGGGTTAACAATGTATTATCACCCACAGTAGATCACAAAGGCAGTGCGTTTTGAACATGGTGCAGGAAACACACATGGAACATGCCTTTCTGGAAATATGTTCTTGTGTGAACCGGCCCTAACAACAGGACACTGTGCCCGGTGATCTTTGACTTCATCAGTGTTATTCAAGTGGATCTCCATCTCTCAAAGGTTGCCTACCTCTGCTGTACACTGTGCTGTACATTCCCTATTCTACGCTACCTCATTTTATGCTATTTAAGTTGTATCAAATACTATTTACCACACCCCTTTGAGCCACACCCAATATTTGCCACAATGAAATTCACACCCATTTTTTACCATGGCGCCTTGCACATGCCGCGTTTTCTTTTTTGCAAACAATGAGGCTCAACTTGCACACAGGCTCACTGATTTCAGAAAAACACTCCTGCTGCCAATGACATAAACTACAATTTCTTTCTTTTCTTGGAATTCAAAGGTGCTCATGTGAAAAAAAAAAGCTTTTTAGAGTATAACTAAAGAAAAAAAAATCTTTTTTAGTTTTGGATAGGTTCCAGAGGTATTAGAACACCTGTCAGTTTTTATTGCTGTCTGTGTCCCCGTTAAGGAGATTCACCCTCTCTGTGTCCTGCTTACCATTATCATTGAAAGTGAAAGTAAAAGAAAATCCAAAATTTTGGGTAGTCGCCAGAAAATTAATAGAGGTGATATCTTCCAATGGGGACACTAGTTCTGGTGACTGGGAGATCCCCAATGAATTCCCTTAATTTGCAGGGTTTTCCCTCACACTTCCTGTTTGTCAATGGGACATAAATGGCAAAAAAAAAAATTGACAGCGGTTATAACCCTCCTGTGCTCTACCCAAAATGGAAAAAAAAGTTTTGCCTATAGTTCTACTTTAACCACTTGCCGACCGCCGATCGGAATCTGACGGCGACAAGGTGGCTCTATTGCGCAAAACGCCGTCATCTGACGGCGGCTGCGGGATCGAGCCTAGTGAGCACGTGCGCGCCGCCGGAGGCGCGCCCGCGCGCTCACTGTGTTCAGGGAGGGCCAGGGAGCGGGCCACCCGCGATGCCCCCCCCCCCCCCGGAGTGAAAGAACGGAGGTCCGTGTAAGTAAACACGGACCTCCGTTCTGTGAAGGGGGAAGGGCTGTGATCACAGCCTTCCACTACATGGAGGCTGTGACCACTTCCCTTCCCCAGCTAGGGAAGTCCCCCCACAGTTAGAACACGCCCAGGGAACATAGTTAACCCTTAGAGCGCCCCCTGCAGGTTAACCCCTTCACTGCCAATGGCATTTACACAGTAATCAGTGCATTTTTATAGCACTGATCGCTGTATAAATGCCATTGGTCCCAAAAAAGTGTCAAAATGGTCCGACATGTCCGCTGAAATATCGCAGTACCGCAAAAAATCGCAGATCACCGCCATTACTAGTAAAAAATTAAAAAAAAATAAAAACCCCAGAAATGAATTCTCATCATCCGTAAACGCGACCACTTTTGCGCAAACCAATCAATAAACGCTGATTGTGATTTTTTTTATCACAAATATGAGGAAGAATATAAATTGGCCAAAACCGATGAAAAAAAATGTTTTTTTATATATTTTTTTTGGATTTGTATTTTAGCAAAAAGTAAGAAATTTGGGTTTTTTTGCAAAATTGTCGCTCTTCTTTTGTTTATAGCGGCGATCAGAAATGATGCAGCAGTGATCAAATACCACCAAAAGAAAGCTCTATTTGTGGGAAAAAAAGGACGCAAATTTTGTTTGGGTTCAGCGTCGCACAAACGCGCAATTGTCAGTTAAAGCGACGCAGTGCCGAATCGCAAAAAGGGCTCCGGTCCTAAAGTGTGAAATCTTTCCGGGGCTGAAGTGGTTAAGGCAATTTCTTTGCTTGTTTTTCTGTTTAAACCATGTGCTATCTATTAAAGTGAACCTTTCTTCCACTCTGACTTTGTCATAGATAAGCGTAGCAATCAATTGCTACACAGATAGAATAAATAGCTGCATATAATGTAAGCCCCATAAGTAGCATACAGTAGCAATTATTTGCACATGTGGACCTAGTGATAATGTGCATGATGAGTCGCTAAAGCGTGCAATCATATGCCACTTGTGTAGTTCACACCATAGGCAGCTACAGTATATTTACCCTGTAGGTAAAAATCAATCCCTACTCTCTGCAATCAATTGCTAGAAATTTTAGCAGTGTGATTAAGCTACTTTTAGAGCAGGGCCCACAAGGTGAAATCATTTTGCTTGCTATGGGTGACTGTAAATTATTTTCCTGGCTCATTCAGAAAACTAACAATATAAATTAGAGTCCAGTGTGACATATAAAAGCAACCAGATTTCAGATTATTGTAGTCAGGCAAAAAAATGTAGTTCTGATTGGCTGTTTTAGATTACAGTATGACAAACATCACTCTTTTCCTTACAGAATATGTCCTAACGAGCTAAGCCATATAGTAGTCAGGGTTGCTTACAGTCAGTAAATTTACTGACAGTTTGTATAAATCTGTGACTTTTACAATTGGGCTGATAATTTGTCATGCTGTGTTGATTTTTATAAGTGTAAACCATGCAAATTAGGCCCCTTTCACACGGCTGCACTGTTCAGGTCCACCTGTCCATTTTTAAGGCGGACTTGAACGGACGCTCCATGCACTTCTATGAAGCGACGGATGTTAGTGGTGACCTCTGATACCCGCCACTCTCCATTCCGCTCCTCTACCGTAAAGCCTGATGGATGCAAAGCCTATTTTTTCATCCGTCTAGGGATCGGATTGGATGACTACGGACAAACGGTCCGTTTTCATTCGATTTCCCATAGAGGAAAGTGGTGCCTCTGTCAGATCTGTCTCCGCACAGTGAGCAGAGACGCACCTGTCATCCGCCGGCTCAGCGAGGATCAACTGATCGATCCCTGCTGAGCAAACGGATAGGGCCATGTGGAAACAGCCTAATTTGTTCTATGTATTGGCAGTGTTTCCATATCATGTTTATACTGTTTAAATATTGATTGTCTTAGTTTTTAATAGGGGTTCTGTCAGTAACAAATGTGTTCTGTCAGTAAATTTCCCATGCTTTGTCAGTAAAAAATGCATTGTGACGTTGGCAACCCTGATAGTAATGGGAAGTAACATTTAGCCCTCATACACAGGGGCGTTTTTTGCAGCTCTCCATGTTATTCAATGGCCCCAATGACGTTTTTGAGCTGTAGAGGGCGTCGGCGTTAGGGAGCTGTAAACAGAACGCGGGACCAGGGCGTTCCGAGGCTGTAGCGTTTTGGCGTTTTTGACGCTAAGCCGGCAAAACGCTCACTAATGCTCACTAACGCCGTACCGATGCTAACCGACATTTTTGACGCTGGCGTTTTCAGGTTAAAAAATAGCAGAGGACTGTTGTTTTTTTAAAAAAAAAACACATATTCACACCAACGCTCATTAACGCTGATACAAAACGCAGAAAAAACCCAGATTTTTCCCTGACGTCAGGCCCAACGTTTTGATTTTTTTGCATATGCCCCTGTGTATGAGACCTTAAAATTGTGTCCTTTAACCACTTGTCTACTGGGCACTTTTACCCCCATCCTGCCCAGGCCAATTTCCAGCGCTGTCATACTTTGAATGACTATTGCGCGGTCATGCAGCACTGTACACATATGACATTTTTATCAGTTTTTTCACACAAATAGAGTTTTCGTTTGGTGGTATTTAATCACCACTGGGTTTTTTATTTTTTTGCTAAACGCACAAAAAATACTGAACACTTTGAAAGACAAAAACATTTTTCTTAGTTTCTTTTACAACATTTTGCAAACAGGTCATTTTTCTCCTTCACTGATCTGCGCTGACAAGGCTGCACTGGTGGGCACTAATGAGGAGGTACTGATGAGGCGGCACTGATAGGTGCCACTGATGGGCACTAATATGCAGCACTGATAGGCACCACTAATAGGCAGCAATGATTGCCAGCACTGATGGGCACTAATTGGCAACACTGATGGGCACTGATTGACACCGATTTGCAGCACTGATGGCCACTGTTTGGGCTGCACTGATCATCAGGACACTGATGATCATTGCCCTGATCATCAGTGCAGATGTGATAGCGTGAGGAAAGGAATGCCGATAATGGGCAAGTATGTTTACATCGTGATCAGCTGTGATTGGACACGGCTGATCATGTGGTAAAGAGCCGCTGTGATTGGTCCTTTACCCCAATCTATGATCAGCTGTGTCACGGGAGGATGTCATAAGATGCCCTCCCAGGACTGGCCTACCGCGATGTAGCCATCATTTTTCTGTAGCGTGGTCTGCAAGTGGTTAAAGGGAGACTGTCATAAAGAAAAAATGGAGGTTGCCGTGGCTGACCTGTTGCTTTAAAATGCTAGGTACCTGGCTGTCACTTGCTTTAACACATTTTGAGTCAGCTTACTGGAGCAATTATGTATTTAGTGAAGTTTCTCTGACTTTCCTGATCTGTATACTTATTCCAGGTTATGGATTCCAGGTTAGAAAGTCAACGAGCCGGCATAACATCTAAGGTGGTCTAAAATGACAGCACAACCAGGGCCGCTGATAGGGCAGTACAACCAGCCCTGTAGTACTGTAGTACTGGCCCGGTATACTGCACGTGGTGTGGAAGTGGTTAATCATTGCTTCTAAAAATCCAACAAAAGAGACCTATTTGGCCTCATCTAAATCAAAAAACACATAAAAAATGCAGGTACAAACTTCATAAAAAATCTCCAGTATCCTATAATAGTGGACTACAGTGGCAACAGAGGGGAGACATAGCTAAATAAATACATAATCTTTATTATAGAAAGTTAAAATTCCATTAAAATAGATATATTCAATCCCAAACACATGGGGAGGAATAAGGTACCGTCCATCAACTGTACAGTAAAGAGCGCACAAGTGATCCATTTAGTAAAAATTGTGCATACAAGAAGATACAATCCATTGGATAGGCATAGGAATAGGCATATATTGTAGACTGCTGTCTATATAGTCTGCTGTCTGTACATATATGTCTATGTGCGTTATGTACAGTTGATGGAAAGCATCGTATTTCTCCCCATGTGTTTAGGGTTGGATATATCTAATTTTTATGGAATTTTAACTTTGTATAATAAAGATTATGTTTTTCATTTAGCTATTTCTCCACTGTGTTGCCTCCATTTTCCGCTATTGTAGGATATTGGAGATTTTTTCTCCAGTTTATACCAACGTTTTTTTTAACAAACTTGTAACAAAAAATGTATTTAAATAATGGCACAGCATCCCAACCCAAGAGGTACCCACACAACAGTTAAGATTTAGGTGTGGGAGAGCCATTTTTTTTTTTGCCCTTTTGCCCACATCTCCTTAAAAATGGTGAAAGGTTGACGGTTAAAACATATCAGTAAAGACTTGCGGAATTTACTATGTACTGTCTGAAGGAAAGAATTGGATCCCTAACTACATCAAGGGGGTGAATAAGGTTCGGGAGGGCAGTATTTTTAATATGAAGCCAAGGTCCAGAATACGGGACATGACCTCAAACTAGCAGGAGGAAAGTTCAAAACTAATCTTAGAAAGTATTGTTTTACCTAAAGAGTAGTTGATGCTTGGAATAGACTTCCAGCAGAGGTACTGAGTAAGTCAAAAGTAAGTGGATTCAAACATTCTTGGGACAAACATAGATCTATACTCAGACCAAAAAAGGTAACAAAAAACCCCCCAAAAAAATACAAACACATGTATATCTTAAAAAAAAAGGCAGACTTGAGCCACTTGGTCTTTTTTCTGCCGCCACTTTTCTATGTTTCTGCGTATGTCCATTCAGGTGCTAAAGGCCAGGATGGCTGGTATCAATATGGCAGTGTACTCAAAAACCTCTGCTGTCCACTTCATAGGGATTCCAACTGGTATCCCTTGTGTACTGGGTAGGTATGTATAAAAATTGGGGTTTACATCATATTTTTCTTCTACTTTTGGTAAGAAAAAAATACAAGCACTGTCCCTTTCATAGAACAGAATCAGAGACTAATATATGAGTTTGGGCTTTCCGACCGCAATACGGTATATATAATGCGGTTTGCAGGTGGTATACTGGGATTATGGCTGATATCAGCCATAACCCTGGTATTGTTTCTTTCAGCCTTCGGCTGGCTTTCTCTTGAAAGTGTTCCGAGCAGCTCATGAGCTGCTTGAACGCATTCAGAAGCAGCGGGAGGGGACGTCTCCCCCTTTGAGAAACGATCCGACGGTGCTGCCGGCTGCTCCCATAGGCAATCAAAGAGTAGATCCTATGGCCTTGGAGGAGTGGAACGGAGCTGACACTTGTGGTTGGGGCAGTGAAACCCTGATGGTCTTGCGGCAGCTGCAGCGCTATTGTGAATGAGCCCTTAACGTTTAGGAAAACACGATCTAGTATAATCCAGGAAGCTGTATCCCACATAGCACGCATCATCTTATTCATAGAAAGTGGTGCTACAATATTGCAGCATTGCATGACATCAATTGAAATAAAAGCCTTTTAAAATAACATTTTTCCATAAAATTCCTATTTTTCTATGAGTATAAATAAAGCCACCAGGGGGCAGCATTAGGGTAGTGCCTTCTACTGTCAAGTGCTATGTGGGAGGAAGCAATGACTGGTACTCAAGGTGACAGCAGGAGCTTAGTGCTGTATACACATTATTATACTGGGTTTCCACAATGCATATAGCCACGAAAACTATAATAAGCCAGGCTCCACTAGCAGTGTAAATACAGCCTTTAAATGTAATGATAGCAACAAAATGATTCTGCCTGTAACTGTATATATTATGAGAATTATGCAGAAAATACGGCATACGGATGATGGAGAAAAATGTAATTTATTTGAATTATTGTGGATGAAAACACAATGCTTTTTATTATTATTACTAGTCATATCTTCATTTAATATAAAATGTTCTAAAGGTTACACATAAGACATTAACAGCATTATAACAGAATAAAGCAAGTACCAGTCATTTTAATGTTATTATAAGCTATATTGTGTTTGTATTTACAGCATACAGCTTGTGACCCTCGTGCACCTTTTATTAGAAATTATAAATACATTTTATTTGCTGTGACAGAATAAAAACAATGAATTAGTCTGAACTATAAGAAATGTTATATTGGTTGCCTATGATAATGAATAAACATGCTTCTAAGCAGTATGGTCTTGTGGATAATATATATATAAACAAAAAAAGCGAGAAAACTTTGAAAAAAAAACAATATTTTTTACTTTTTGCTATAATAAATATCCAAAAAAAGTAAAAAAACACATTTCTTCCCCAGTTTAGGCCGATGTGTATTCCGCTACATATTTTTGGTAAATAAATTTGCAATAGGCGTATATTGATTGGGTTGCGCAAAATGTATCACCTATACAAACTATGGGAATAGATTTATGGTGTTTTTATTATTTATTTTTTTCACTAGTAATGTTGGCAATCTGCGATTTTTAGCGGGACTGCAACATTGTTGCGGACAGATTAGCCACTTTTGACACTTTTTTGGGACCAATCACAGTTATACAGCGATCAGAGCTTTAAATAGTCACTGATTACTGTATAAATGTCACTGGCAGGGAAGGGGTTAAACTGTAGGGGGCAATTAAGGGGTTAACTGTGTTCCCTCACTGTGTTCTAACTGTGTGTGGGCTGGGCTGACAGGGGCATGATAGATCTAACTGTTCCCGATCACTGGGAACAGTAGATCTGTGTCATGTCCCCTGACAGAACAGGGATCCACCATGTTTACATTGGCGGATCCCCGTTCTGCCTCTGTAACAGGCGATCGCGGATCACCGGCAGACATCGAGTCCATCCGACCAGCAGCATGCAGTGGGTGCGCGAGAGAGCGCTTTGGCGATTCAAGCAGGAGAGCCGACCTGCCACCGTATAACGACAGCAGCTGGTCGGTTAATCTACTACAAAAAATATAGGAAAAAATCTGTCCAGCCTACACGCGCAGGTTGGACAGATATTTTCCTATATTTTCTGTAATAGATTGTTTCCACACGTTTTATAAATAGACTCCATACTGTGTTTATGTAGCACCCTCCTAGTTAGGTGCTAGGTTTAGGTAGATAGAATTTCATTTGTGTTTTGATAGGTAAATTTAGTTGCCACACTGTAGTCATTGTGGTTGTGTTTGTTTGATAGGTAAAAGCATAGTTTGCTCACTGTACTCAGCGAAGTGCAGTCTGCTAGTCAGGTCTGCTCAGTGTGCTCAGCTGCTGCCAGTCTGGCCTAATAGCTCCCTCTGCCTCTAGAAAACGTGAGAAGTTTCTGGATGTAGATGGCAGCATGAATGTTGATACAACCCTGACCTATCCCAGAGAGGCAGGCTCTGATGGCATGCGGGGAGACTGTATATATTCTGTGAACACACTGAGCTCTGTGTCTTTTCCTGGAGAGGATTCGTCGAGACTAGAGGGCACGCTGCCCTCCCAGGCAGTGCGGCTATGTCTGCTGTTGCAAGACCTCAGAGAGAAAGAGGTGGCAGCGCTCAATGGGTTAAACTAAGAAATAAAATAACATCAATATTTTTTTTTACATATGTTTATATAATTTTTGACCCATGGAGACATCCATTCTTGGGGAGTGAGGAGTTAACGAAATGTATAAGTACCTCCACAATCTGGGGTGCAGATTGCCATCATCCCTTTGTTTATTTGAAACCAAAAAACTATTACCCCTATAGGTTGGGACTTTATAGGCAATTTCAACAAACTTTCATTATAAAAATGTAAATTTATTATGACATTCTTAAAATGTTGTCCAATATTGGACCAGTATGGCACATATTACAAAAACGACCGGTTGTTCAATTCTGCACATATTACAGAGAATGAATACAGAAATACAAATGAAAATGAACATCCTGTATCATTGGTGGTATCACCCAACCCAGAAAAGGTCCCATGATGGACCAGTGGCCAGCCCTAGGAGGGTTCAACCAACGCATTTCAGAATTTTTTCTGTATTAATTCTTTCTTCAGGGAAAGATACCGCCATCTATGAAGTAAAGATATGTGCATACTAATACCTTGTATGAAACTACATTTAAATAAACTCATGCATGTACATTTATATGCATTGTATTGATTTGCATCACAAGATAGCACGATAAACAAGCTTCTCTGTGATTCAGTTTATCCCCAATGAGTTCATCCATCTGCTCATTGTGTACTTCCCACCGTGTCAGGATGGTAGCACATAATATACCAACGACCAGTGCAAAGATTAATTACAATGGAAGGTTTCTAAAAGAATTTAGACATAAAGAGCTGAAGTTTAAATATGAATAGAGACAAGCGCGCCAGACCTAAGCGCAGTAAATCAAAAACCACAGTTTATTGAATAAAAATGAGGGTGAGTACTCACAAAGTGAAGGGCAAGGGGAGCATAAAATCAGCTTAGCCCAAAGGCTGTGTCACATCCATGCTGTAGGCCTACGCTGGGGTGCCGCTGGAGCTGTTCGTAGAATAGTAGGTCGGCTGGCCAGTACCGTCTGTACACTCTGTGGATTGTTGGCAGCTCGTCTTGGAACGCACCAAGCGCCGGAAGTTGGGAAACCGGAAGTACGACGTACCGGAAGTGACGTCAAGGAACGTGGAGCCAATAGGGTGACGCGTTTCAATACATCTCGTATTTTCTTCAGACCCTGAATGGGAAGGAGGTGGACGGCTCTGATATAGGAGACCCAAGGGGAGGGACTCCCAGGAGGAACAAGAGAGACCTCTAGGGGTCAAAACACCAGTACCGCCCATCTCCAAACCACCATGGCTCACATTATAATAACAATAGGCAGACCTAATGTGGTCTAATGGTGATTCCAAAAGAAAAGGGAGGGGGAAGTGGAAAGGGAGGGACCTAATACTGGTATGATGTATATATGTTTCTATATATGTGGGGTAATAGAAATCGGAGAGTGTAATGTATATATGTATATTTATAATGACTTGTGAAGGAAAAATTAGAATTAAAACATAAAATAAATTTAAAAAATGTATTAAAACATTAAAATATTATGTATGTGTGAGTGTCAGAAGTATAAAGATGTATGTACAGAATTATTATCATTTCTTCATGAGTCCAAAGATTGAATACAACCATGCATACACACGGATACATGTGCATGCACCTATGTGGGTACATATGAACACTTGTGTGTGCATAAGTGGACACTAAAATTGATTAATATAGAAACCAAAGCTTTAGATCATAGACAATGGGAATTCATGGACATACTGATGTGCAATCTACTTGAGCTGACAAGTCTGAGATGATAATACCAGGAGAGGGATCTGATGGTAAGGACACATGAACCTGTACACACATAGGGGACATGGATCCGAGGCAGGGGTGGGGCAAGGTTACGGGTATATCTCCATCTCTGCAGGTATAGGTCAGCAAATTCTGGGGTAGCTGTCTATCCCCGATCCGTAGTCCCCCTGTGTGTCTCTATGTGAGCAGAAAGAGGGGGGGACAATTATAAAACAGTATTGATCTCTATTTCTTCATTCAAGCCCATAGGTGCCAAACAGTTCAGGGTAAAGATCCAAAAGGTTTCCCGACTACATAGCCTCCGGAAGCGCTCTGCTGGAGGATAGGTGTCAGGGATGGACTCAATGACCCATACCTGAAGGCCATCCGTGGACCAGGAATGGTATCTGGCAAAGTGGCGAGGAATGCTAAGTACAGGTTCGCCCTCTGTGACCGACCTAAGGTGTTCACCAAACCTGACTCTGAGGGTCCTGATGGTCCTCCCAACATAGTAGAGACCACAAGGACAGGACAATCAGTAAACCACGTAGGTGGTGGAACAGTTGTAGAAGGCTTTGATGTGATGGGTCGTGTTCCCACATACAAAAGATTTTTTACTATGGGGGACGTGGGCACAAGTAAGGCAAAGAGCCTTTTTACAGCGGTACATTCCCACCAGAGGGACCAAGGTGAGTTGTTTGAGAGTACTCGTTTTGGCAGATGATTTTATCTTGCTGGGAGCAATTTTGCTTTTCACATTTCTTGCTTTTCTATAGGCAAATTTTGGGGTCTCTGAAATAGATGGTGCTAGATGTGGATCCTTGGTTAATATAGCCCAATGTTTACGCAAAATGTTTTCCATTTTACGGAAGTGATTATGGTATTGAGTAATGAATCTAATAGTGGGCCCTTGGATATTGCCCTTAGTACTAGGTGGGGTATCTACTGCATATTGCTGTGCAGCCTCCTGGACCAGTGACAACGGATATCCTTTGTCAATAAATGTATTTTTCAGGAATTCACTCTGTATAATGTAATCTTCTAGTTTAGTGCAGTTGTTTCTGAGACGATGGGATTGACTTTTTGGTACATTGCGGACCCACCTAGGGTGATGGCAACTGGTGTAGTGTAAGAAAGAATTTCCTGCAGTAGGCTTGGAATAATTCTTGGCAATGATCTGGGTATCCGTATGGGATAGCTCCAGGTCCAAAAAGCACAAAGACTCAGGGTCTGCTACAGAAGTGAATGTTAGCCCAAACGTATTCGAATTGCAAAAGACCACAAACTGCTGGAAGAGGTCAAGGGAACCATCCCATATGATTATAACATCATCGATGTAGCGTCCGTAAAAAAACAAGATGTTCAGCGAACTGGTTGTTGTTCCATATGTGCCTGGATTCCCATAGCCCCATGGTAATATTGGCGCAAAATTAGCCCCCATTGCTGTGCCCTGTTTTTGTAAATAGTAGTTGCCCCCGAACTGGAAGTAATTATGTTCCAGACAGAATTTTGTTGCTTGAAGGATGAACTCCGCCTGGCTGGGATGTAGAGAGGGATCTTCCACCAGGAAATGAGATATGGCTAAGAGGCCAACCTTATGTGGTATGGAAGTGTACAGGGAACAGACATCCAAGGATGCCCATAGATAGGAATGTTCCCAACTGTAAGGTTCTAGGAGTTCCATGAGATGGGTTCCATCTCCAATATATGCGGGCAGGGCCTGGGCTATGGGCTGCAAAAAATGATCCACATATTGTGAAAATGAGGATGTGAGGCTTTCCATGGATGCTATAATGGGCGCCCTGGTGGATTGGTTGCATCCTTATGCACTTTGGGGAGGTGGTAGAAGTAAGGCACATTGTAGAAGGATCTACGAAAAAAGGCTAGTTCGCTTTTAGTAAGAACACCTTCAGCGTGGGCCCAATTCAGAAGCAGTTCTGAATCTGAGATGAAATTTGGCAATGGATCACACTTCAATTTGACATAAGTGCTTGAGTCTGAGAGGAGGCAATGAGCTTCTGCTGTATATACTGACTTATCCTGGAGGACTATACCTCCTCCTTTGTCTGAAGGTTTGATGATAATATTGTCATTCTTCGTTAGGGCCTCTAAAGCTAGGTTTTCTTCAGGAGTGAGAATCATGGAGCAATAGTGAGATTTATTACAGTGATTTTTATTGCACAACTCCTTCAGGTCATTGTAGACCACCTGGTAGAATGTCTCCACATAGGGCCCCTTGGACGGTGTGGGGTAAAAAGTGGACTTGGGCCTGAATTTGGTATGTTTGATCTCGGGAGAAGGAAAAGGTAACTGGGACCATACCAGGAGTTTGTTATCCTCGTCGTTATCTACTGGGGCATCATTATATAATTCGCATAAGTGATCCAATGCCTGTAGTTCCACCGAGGTGTCCAACGTTGATAGAGTATTTTCTGTGGTGCTGCTTTCAGTGATGGTATTTTTACTAGCTTTGATGTTGAAATGTCTTTTTAAGGTCAAATTGCGAATAAATATGTTAAGATCCTTGAACATGGTGAAGGGATTGGGGAAGGCTGAGGGGGCAAAGTGAAGACCCCGGGTTAATATAGAAGTTTCTTGTGGGGTCAGCTTGTGGCCTGAAAGATTGTAGATTTTCAGTTTCCACAGTTTTTCCGGATTCTTGAGATCTGCATCTATGTCTTCCCCCTCTTCTACCTCTTCTGCGAGTTTTCTTTTTGTTGGGGTTGTTACCGTTATCGGGCTGGAAGAGGGGCTTGGGTATAAAAAAAACTGGGTGGGAGGTGGTTCAAGTGCTATTGTGGAGGATACCGCTGAAGCTGAATTGGGGCTAGATGTACTGTAGGTGCCTCTGGATGAAGATTCTGATATTCTGAGATCAGATTGGGAAGAATGGGGGGAATGTTGGGGGCCGACTTCCCAGGTTCCTCGTCTTGAGGGAGGAGGGTACCAGTAACTGAAGAAGAAGAATGGCCACCATCCATGAAAGTGTGGGATGGTGTGGGGGCAGTATCTGTGCGTTCTGGGATGAAAGGAAGAGCTAGAGATGTACATAAAGGAGAGGTATGGAGACTGGTTCCCTCCTGTGGGGGGACATCTGGTGTCCCATTAGTGGGCTGCCTGTCATAATGTCGACTGATACCATTGCCTTTGTGGTTGTTTTTTATGTTTTTCCCCATTGATGAAGTCACATGAGGCGTGATGTAACGCGTAGGGCGGCGACAGCAGAGGTGTTTGGAAGCTCAGACTGAACGCACACGAGCTCGGCGCTCGTAGGAGAAACGCTTGTTCGTTTTACTTGTAAATGTGAGCGTTGATTTTAAAAGCTTGTTTTAAATAAATGTTTTAAACAAAACAATATCACAGGAAGCAAAGTCCTCTCTCTTTTTGTACCCACCCGATCGGGAGGGTCTCTCTCCGTATGACTAGTTTTAAAAAGTCACCAGCAACATAGCTGACAGCACACAGAAAAGGTGGAGACCCCCACAGAAGGAACAAGGAATCACCCATACAAAGAAACCTTTATGTGCAAGGTTGCTAGCACACCTCAGGTGAGGGACGAGCACACACTTAAGGATCAGTCACAACTACAATCACTGCAGATGTATTACCAATATGTATCACCCTTAAGAGATTTTTAAATTCACCCATCTGACAGAACTTTTATGGACTATTATTTGTATAATTTTATTAAGTGTATCATCACCGGCATCATCTGCCATCTTTTACTTTAAGGCTGGGTTCACACTATCCGACAAAAAAACGGTCCGACTTTGATCCTACTTTGCTGTGCCATTTACGGTCCTACATAGGGTCAAAGTCGGACCGTTTGTGAACAGGGATCCGACTTTGATCCCGACAATGCCAGGCACCTTGTGCTCTGGGGATCTTGAAGGGGAACTCCA
>BLSH010503924.1:79381-100457 GCA_018402905.1 Glandirana rugosa
ATATGTTAAGTATGTTTCCCTCCGCATATAATTGTAGATTGACTGTTTGTAACCTTGTAGCTGAGTAATCACATTTCAACATGTTATCTTATTCTTGAAGAAAGGACATAATGTATAGATAACTGCTTACAAGGCAATTTTTATTTGTGTAATATACGCCTCCCTTTGTATGAATTGTATATAAATGCCGATTGTTCTCCCAGTAAAGCCAGAGTTTTCACCATACTTGTGTGTCGGTCTGCATCCATTTCATTCGGGTGAACTCAATCTCTCATTGGACGTCCAAACTCAAGACAGACTGACAGAGAGATGATAGCCGAGGGTTATCATAGCAGTTCCTAACAGTACCCAATGACATGTAAAGAAAATTTAAAAAAACAGCATTTTTGCCTGCACATGATTGGATGATGGAATTCAGTAGAGTTTCTGCTCACTTACTAAGCTCTGGAGCAACTGCTCTTGCTAAGTGCTAACTACACTTTGCAAAGTGCACAGTCTATTTGCCTTTAGTAAATCAACCCCACAGTATGCTAGGATAACAGGATCAAGTATTATTTAGGCCTCATACACACGGACGTTTCTTAAAAAATAAACCAAACGTCGGGCCCAAAGTCAAGGAAAAAAAATTAGTTTTCTTTGGCGTTATGCATCGGCGTTAGTGAGCGTTTTTAAAAAAATCATCCCTCTGCTATTTTTCAGCCTAAAAATCATCGGTTAACGCTGGAACGGCGTTAGTTGGTGTTAGTTGGCGTTAGTGAGCATTTTGCGGCGTCGGCGTCAAAAAACGCCATAATTTTACAGCCTCAGAACGCGCTGGCCGTGGGTTCTAGTTTCAGCTCACTAACGCCAACGCCATCTACAGCTCAAAAACGTTGCCGTTTTTATGGGGCCATTGACTAACATGGAGAGCTTCAAAAAACGCCAGAAAACGCCGGCGTCAAAAAATGTCTGTGCGTATGAGGCCTTAGCCTGTAGTTCTTCATTTAAATTTTTTGCATGAGACATCTGTCCATTGGTAACATTGATAATGTATCCACACTGTCAGCTATCATCCCTCTCCACATCCAACTTTATTTTGCTAATTTCTGACAGTCATGGACTGTGGACAGTACATGTAAATAAGACCTACTAATCGTATTTGAACCACACTAAATACATTTATATCACTTATTCAGGACACTGCCAATATCTGGCAATGTAGAGGAGCACTGACAGAGGTTCTATGGGGTTGATTTACTTAAGCAGTTGCTCCACAAATGTGCAGTAAACAAATAGTCCACCAATAGTAAATGAAGGAAAGCTACACTTTGCAAAGTATACCCAATCAGATGCAAGACAAAAAAAAACAGCATTTTTACTTGCACATGATTGGATGATGGAAATCAGCAGAGCTTCCCCTCATTTACTGAGCTCTGGAGCAGCTGCACTTTGTAGAGTGCAACTGGAAAGTGCACAGTCTAGAGATGTTAGCTCCCGGTTCTGGCTTGTTTATGAAGACACAGAGGTTGATTTACTAAAGGAAAGTAGACAGTACTCTTTCAAAGTGCAGTTGCTCCAGAGCTTAGTAAATGAGGTGCAGCTTCACTTTGTAAAGAATACCCAATCACACGCAAAGAAGAGTAAAAAAAAAAAAAAAAACCTGCATTTTTCCTTGCACATGATTGGATGATGGAAGTCAGCAGATCTTCTGCTCATTTACTAAGCTCTGGAGCAACTGCACTTGCAGAGTGCAACTGCACAGTCTATTTGCCTTTAGTGAATCAACCCCACAGAGTCAATGATCTTTATTTAAAGCCCAATTTCAACCATTTATTAGGGGGTACGGGACAAACTGTAAAAGGCTTTAAACCCCTGCCACGGTTTCATTGTGGTCTTTGAACCAATTGGGAAATTTCCACAGTAGGGACACAGACCGCAACAGATCTACCTTTTAGAGTAAAAAGAGGAAGGGTTAGAACCTCTGTCAGGATTTTTTTTTACTGTCTGTGCCTTTCTGTCCTGATGACAACGCTCCTCCTCTTTTCTTGTCCTGGTGTCACAGGTTTTTAGAAGGAAAGAAATTTAGGTATAACCAGGGACAGCAAAAAATGTACAAATGTACAGATGTACAGTACTTACTTTTTCCAAGTCTATACAAAGCTAAAAAAAAAATGTGGCTGCATTGGGGCTTTAATGGAAGAGTCACGAGCCAGGAAAAAATAGAGGTTGGATATGAAGGGAGTGATTGTTTTCAGATACAGGTTTTGTATGATTAAAACCTGTCAGTTATGGAAAATTATGTTATAGGTAATATACAGGGTGGGCCATTTATATGGATACACTTTAATAAAATGGGAATGGTTGGTGATATTAACTTCCTGTTTGTGGCACATTAGTATATGTGAGGGGGAAACTTTTCAAGATGGGTGGTGACCATGGCGGCCATTTTGAAGTCAGACATTTTGAATCCAACTTTTGTTTTTTCAATAGGAAGAGGGTCATGTGACACATCGAACTTATTGGGAATTTCACAAGAAAAACAATGATGTGCTTGGTTTTAACGTAACTTTATTCTTTCATGAGTTATTTACAAGTTTCTGACCACTTATAAAATGTGTTCAGTATGTTGCCCATTGTGTTGGATTGTCAGTGCAACCCTCTTCTCCCACTCTTCACACACTGATAGCAACACCACAGGAGAAATGCTAGCACAGGCTTCCAGTATCCGTAGTTTCAGGTGCCGCACATCTCGTATCTTCACAGCATAGACAATTGCCTTCAGATGACCCCAAAGATAAAAGTCTAAGGGGGTCAGATTGGGAGACCTTGGGGGCCATTCAACTGGCCCAGGACGACCAATCCACTTTCCAGGAAACTGTTCATCTAGGAATGCTCGGACCTGACACCCATAATGTGGTGGTGCACCATCTTGCTGGAACTATGATGTCGTGATAGGGAATTGCTGGCCATCAAGTCGGCTTTGGAGGAATGGCTGTACCTCCTGGAAGGAGCAGCTCACCTGGTATTGGTTTTTACTGACCATAAAAACCATTAAAAAAAACATATGCTGTGAAGATAAGAGATGTACAGCACCTGAAACTACGGATACTGGAAGCCTGTGCTAGCATTTCTCCTGTGGTGTTGCTATCAGTGTGTGAAGAGTGGGAGAAGAGGGTTGCATTGACAATCCAACACAATGGGCAGCACATTGAACACATTTTATAAGTGGTCATAAACTTGTAAATAACTCATGAAAGAATAAAGTTACATTAAAATCAAGCACATCATTGTTTTTCTTGTGAAATTCCCAATAAGTTTGATGTGTCACATGACCCTCTTCCTATTGAAAAAACAAAAGTTGGATTCAAAATGGCCGACTTCAAAATGGCCACCATGGTCACCACCCATCTTGAAAAGTTTCCCCCCTCACATATACTAATGTGCCACAAACAGGAAGTTAATATCACCAACCATTCCCATTTTATTAAGGTGTATCCATATAAATGGCCCACCCTGTACTGTTAATGTACCTCCCAGCATCGTTTCAGCTTAAAGGTAATGTCTTAGCAAAACAACTGCTAGGTCTGACTGTGCTTATTTACAATATTCTCCATGGTACCAGGAAACCTACTTTAATAGCAGACTATGACTAAAAGATGGAGAGGTACAGTCATTACTCAGATATATGCTTGTTATGTAACATAAATTAACAGTTACTATGACTAATGGGTAATTATAACATTTTTGTTTCTCAGGTTGGTTTCAAAATAAGCATGACTTTTCAAGCAAACTAGATGCAACATATATTCGAATGACATAAATCTTTACTACTATAACCTTAGATGGATAAATCCAATCTCATGATACAGGGAGTCTGCTAAAGTTTGCTATCAAAAAATGTAGGTGAACTTGAATGATTTGAATGTTGACATCTTACATATTTCCTTGTTATAGCTATTTAGTCGGGACAAAAAAAAATATTTTTACTTTTTCTTTCGTCGGTTAAATCTGAATAATTACATAGCAATATTCATTCATACTTCCAGCCAACAGATGGAGCTCTCAACTCATTTTCTTGTGTTTTGTTGGGACTTCTTAGCGCCATTGTTAAAAAAATGTTTTATTACAGCGCTCAATAGGCGAAATTTATACATATTCGTGAATGAGTTAGAAAAGTGATCTACCACTTCTCATATAGCATAAAGGCCTGAGAAAAAGACAAAAGTGCGTGTATATGATATATATACTCACAGAGTAAATTCTCTTCTGATGAACTGTGTATGCAATATGTTATAAGAGCTATTAAAAGTCACAGTGCATTAGGCATGCCTTCAAAGTTTAAAGGCACAGTATCCTTAAGTTTAAAGCTTGGGTTTATGCTGCTGCATAATGCCATCCATCTGCCAGTCTTCCATTTACAAATGCTTTGCATTCTGGGAAAGAATAGTTCCAGTTCCATGAATGGAGGAAGCAGACAGGAGGGTGGGTGAGCTGAGCAACCCTTAAACCCTCAGAAGTTGATGTTAATCCCAGTAGTGCTGGAAGATTAGAAGTGGGAAGGACCAGGCAGCAGTGTGGAGAAGATTTCTACACTATGCAGCAGCCAGTCAGGCATAGGGTATAATTCATTATAGGTAAGTCACGTCTCTGGCACTGTAAAACAAAAACAAAAAATCGAATTTCTCAAATGAGGGAGAGAATTCTGTGACTGAAAGGGATTTAAGCACTGGGGAAAGCCCAACATGTGCCCACTGCCTAAACACGTAAGTCTACCGGTTTGGGAGTTTGCCATGGACTGGTGTAGACATCATTTGGAAGTGGTGGCCCCAGCTACAGGCCAGTTCCTAATGTTGTAAAAAAAGCTGAAAGGTGAGTACTGCTGTCCACAGCAACACTAGTGCAATTAGAGCAACCAATTGTATGCAACAGATGTTACCAACTGACAATGCTAAAGTTTTTGTAATGCTTTTGGGAGGATTGCTATATGAGAAGCATGGCCCAAAGAACACTGCTCAGAATTTCTACTGCCCCTTCAGTTTCAGGCAGATGACGATGATGGGCTGAGGTGGCAACAAATATGAAAAGTTTAAAAGGAAAATCTGCTAATGAAGATTTACTATGACTGAGAAAGCAAGTAACCCTCAGTTAAGCAAAAGCCATCTACCCTGGAAAAAGCATGTGTCACAAAAAGATGTGGCTCAATGGTCCTAGAAAGATGAAAAGTTGTCTTAATGTGCAGAGAGCTGCTGTATAGAAAGCCCAGGCAAAACATTGAATTGAGTGTGTTGCTTGAGATGTAGTGAATTTTGTTAAACGTCGCCTGCCCTGGATACAGCACAAGTAAACTGGCCAGGCAGAGTTCTGCCGTTCCCATTAGGTTTGCGTTGATTAAGTGTCTGCAGTTACCCCTAGCAACTGTGGAATAGTCCCAGTCAAGTCTGCAGGGGATGATAACGTACATGTTGTGCCTGCTGCTGTTTATTTCCACGGCTGTGTAGGTGGAATGGTAGGTCCACTAAATGAGGAGTACAATTCATCACAACCCCAGGGCTACCAAATAAAGAAAGCTAAATTTCCTTGGAGAAACTGGTATTAAATCTGGTTGTTTGGATTCAGTAGTGTGTTCAAGGCTGTAATCAACAGAAATGAACAAGATTGAGACCCTTTTGTACATTGTTTGTTATTGGCAATGCAGGATGTCTCACAGTCCACCACAGGGTTGCTTCCAGTTAATTTGGTATATGAGAGGACTGTTAGACCACATTGAGGTAGAAAAATGTTGCAGGCCACTCCAGGTAACAATTTAAAGGAAATTATTTCTGCTATGCCAGACAGGTGCAGCTGGCTGTAGGACTATATGACTACACTGGCCTGCTTATAGTGGAGGGCATGCTCGCTGCCCCAGCAATCCTCACAGGATGATGGGAAAGGACGAGAAAGTAGGAGAAATTCTGAAAGTAAAAGAAGTATTGGTAAAGTAAAGAGGTATTGGTAATAGTGCCAAAGTACACATGTGTGATTGAAGAGATTGGGGTCACCAACCCAAAAGTAGGTTCCTGTAGAAAACCCAAAAATGCCCTTGAAGCACAGGGAGAAATGGTAAGTGCTAAACACGATGATTGGAAAGTCATGCCAGATTAGTTCTTCTCACGTGGCAAAATGTAGAAAGTGACCTACAGTGGAAATACTCCGGAAAAGGAGACAAGGAAAAAGGGGGGGGGGGCATGGGAGAGATCTGTATAAAGATGGATACACACTATCCAATTTTCTGTAGATTTTTTCCTTCAGATTTACCAAAACCATATAATATGAGGTCAAACCTTAGGAGTTTCAATTTGTATGTAATCAGGCAGGCCCTTGTACTACATGGTTTTGGTAAATCTGAAGTAAATCTGACAACAAAAGTTGGATAGTGTGTATGGGGTCTAAGTGTAGTGGTTAATATGAAGGAATGCAAAAATATTGAAATAGGTCTAAGAACTTTTGGGCCATGTACTCATATCTGGAGGATGTAAAATGCAAAAACAGGGGTCGAACATCCTATGAAGAATGCAAAGAATATTGCTGTCACCGTTCAGTATGGTTGCTTTTGATGTTCATTGGTTAGTTCCAAAAAGCCTAGGCTGTATTGCATTTGATCTCAGTGCTAAGTAAGATAGAAAGAGCTTTGCCCCAAAAGTTGCAGTTGAAACCGGTAGAGGCACCCATGTATCGGCAGAGGCACCTATGTAGATAAAAGTTTCTTGAGAGCTTATTTCTTCAAAAGGTAAATATTTGCTAGTCAGAAAATATACATAAAACACAGTTAATACAGTTAGTGTTAACTTCTTCAGGATAATACATACAACACTAAGGGGTTGATTTACTAAAGACAAAAAAGACTGTATACTTTGCAAGTGCAATTGCTCCAGAGTTTAGTAAATGAGCAGAAGCTCTGCTGACTTCCATCCCCCAATCATGTGCAAGCTGAAATGCATCTCTTTTTTATATTCCTTGCACGTGATTGGGTACTCTTTGCAAGGTGAAGCTTTACCTTATTAATCAAGCTCTGGAGCAACTGCACTTGCAGAGGGCAACTGCCCTTAGTAAATCAACCCCACCTGAGAAAAAATATATGCAAAAACGATAGCCTGCATGCAAGATGAGTACCAGCCCCTGTAGCGATCTGCTGCTCTCTACTGTTAGCTGCTAGTATCACAGTGTTATGTATAATTATGTATTAGCATTTCCTGTCCCTGTGGTCTGGTTTATGAAAGAAACCCCAAAAGGAGGAAATAGAGAGAGAGAGAGTCTAAGACACATGTCCTATCCAGGGGAGTTGCTGCTGTTGTATTTTTGCCCAGACCAGAATTGGAAACTATTATGCAAGTATTCCTGTGTTCTAATAGTTTAACTGCGGCTGCCCATAGCTTCTTGAGTGGGCGTCTGAATCCTTATGACAGACAGATTATCTCTGTCCTATTGTTAATATTTCACATGCACTGTGTCAGATATCTACAGTAGGTCTGTGCTATTGTATGTGTGTAGTGGTCACCTTCGAGTATATTAGTAGGTGAACCTGTTTATTGCCCGGGCTTCCCCTTTACTGCAGCTCCCCTCCGCTGGACGGACAGGAAAGCCATCTATTGCCACAGACAGGACCTGCCCTAAGGATCACCCACCACACTGGACTACACAAGATATATGATGTGCCCTTACACTACTATGTTCTAGTAAGTGTATTTTATCCTTTGGCTTTAAGAAATTGTTTAATGCTGCACTTAGAGGCACCTTCTTTGTTTTTATCTTGTCCTTTAGAGGTTGCTTCTCTCCTGGAACACTGCCTTGGTGCATCTTAACCATATCACTAAGCCTATCCTCCATATTGGGACAATTCTCTTTGAACTTAGTTGGTACCCAGAAGAGCCCTTCGTATTTACAAACTGATATACCTGGGTATATGTGTGTATTTCCACCAGGACTTCCATTGAGCCCTTAGCTGATTTGTACATTGGATGTATGCACTGTTATTCATCTCTTTTTATATATGTGCATCTATATGCTTATGGCTAATGTTATATGCTGGTTGCAGTAGTTCTTCTGTTCCCCATTACTTTCTTTAGATTACAGATTAATTTCCCAGGAAGGCACTGCCAACTTTATTATCAAATCCACTCTTTCACTTAGCGAAGGTTCTGATTCTGTTATTACCTACAGGTATAGCACAATGTCCTGTTAGGGGAGGGCCATTTTTTCATACCCCCCCCCCCCCCAATAGAGGGCTACACACCCAACTGAACAAACTCTAAAACTGCGATTATTGCAGTATCACAATTGCTGTTCCAGTGGCCCGTGGTGAATGGCGTGCACTTGCTAATACTATCTTATATCAATAATCTTAAATTAATACTATCTTGATAAAAAAACTCCCACATGGGACATACAAGTAAATTTGCTAAAGTTTGGTCTGAACCTAAGTTCAGTTTTTCAGACATTTGGACAAATTCAGAACTTTTGGGATGTTCGTCGGGAATCGCTCTGCTGAATGTCCTATAATGCATTGCAGGCAATTGCCGTTGGCCAAAGTTTGCACCTGATCTCTGACCATGTACATGACATTGGCCGATGATGGTTTTGTTCAAAGCTGCAGCCCACACAGCAGCCCTTCATCAGTGTGTGGGAGTTTAGGCCAGAAAGAAGGAATACAGAATGATCATTAAATCACTTCTTCAGAACCTATGCAAGTCACCGCAACTAAACGCATCCAATGTGAATGAGCCTTTACCGTTTAGCCTGGGCATGGTCAATTGCCCTGACTAAGACACCATACAAATGATTAGATTTTCTGTATATTTTTGCTTTCAGATTTAGCAAAAGCATATAATATAAGAACAAACATTAGGAGTTTTAATTTGCATGCAATCAGGCAAGCCTTTGCACTACATGGTTTTGGTAAATCTGAAGGCAAAAACCTGAAGAAAATCTAATAGTGTATATGAGGTCTTAGACCCCATATACACTATACAACTTTTGTCTGATTTCGTTTAGATTTACCAAAACCATGTAGTGCAAGGGTCTGCTTGATTGCAATTGATTGAAATTGAGACTCTAAGACCCCTTTCACACAGAGGCGCTTTACAGGTGCTATTTAGCTAAAAATAGCACCTGTAAAGCGCCTCAAAAGTCACTCCCCACCTACCTCAATGCGAAAACCAGAGTGCTTTCACACTGGGGCGGTGCACTTGCAGGACATTACAAAAAGTCCCTCAAGCAGCATCTTTGGGGCAGTGCGGTGAGCAGTAATATACCACTCCTCCACCGTTCCTGCCCATTGAAAACAATGGGCAGCACTCCCGAAGGGACTGCACACCGCCTTGGAAGCGCAGAGAGCGGGCGCTTTTAACCCCGTTTTAACCCCTTGTGGGGGGTTAAAAGCGCACTGCTCCCGCCGCTGTAGCGCCGCTCTAACAGCGGTAAATCCCCGCTGTGACTAGCGGGGATTTACCGCTAAAGCTCCACCGCCCCCAGTGTGAAAGTAGCCTTAAGGTTTGACCTCATATTATATGATTTTGGAATATATGGAGGAAAAAATCTACAGAAAATTGTATAGCGTGTATTCAGCTTTATTGATGTCTTGTTTGCAATCCACAGGTGAAACATTTGGGGAATGCTGGCCCGCTGAGGTTTCAATATGGAAGCACTGAGTTCAAGAATGTCCATTTATTTCTCCCTATCTTCTTAAAGCCTATTAGTGGATCCTGGCGTAAAAATCAGTGATAGGGTTAATCTTGACTCAGTTGAGAATTTATTTAAATAAAAAAGCTGTTACCCGTTTTTTTCTGTACCACTGTAGGCATGAGATTCTGTAAGATGTCTCTGTCACTGTTATGCCGGGGCACACTGGGGGAGGTGTTCTAAAACTGGAGCACACATAGTCTGATGCAATTGTGCATATAAAGCAATCACCTTCTAGGTTTTATTGTCAAAGCTTAAAGTGATACTAAATGCACACTGTTTAATTTACATTGCCCCTTCTATTTCTGTATATGGATGATGACGCTGTAATTATTTTAATTAAAAAAAAAAAAATCAAAGTACCTTTTTCCTAATCGATATACACCTGTCACGTGACTCAACTCTTTCCCAGCTTGTCTGCAGGGAAACATAAGCAGGAGGAGCTTCTAGTCCTCTGCTGCTGGTCACATGTTCAAAATTAAAAAAACTGCCTTTGGAATACAGCGTAAAAAATAAATAATTAACCACTTGACGACCAAGGGCGTGTATATACGTCCTTGGGTTTAAGTGGTGATATCTGATTCAGATACCGTTTTTTTCAGCTGGCGATTCTGAAGAGGATAAAAGTGGTCTTAGCGGCGGATTCACTGCGAGATCGCTTTTATCAGAGGCGGGAGAGGTGCCCCCCTCCCGCCTCTTTCCGTCATCTCCGCAGCTTACTGGACCCGCCAGCAGCGGCGGAGATGATCGGATGCGCCCCCCCCAGTGTCCGTGAGCCGGCTCCATAACATGGCGGGGCGGAAATTATGTCAGAAGTCACGTCCGCCCAACGGTCTTAAAGGGCCCATTTTTTTTTGGGCTGTCGTTTTTTTCAAGGGTTTTTTTTTTTGTGTGTTTTTTTTGCATCTTAGTGTAAATATGAGATTTGAGGTCTTTTTTACCCCAGATCTCATATTTAAGAGGTCCTGTCATGCTTTTTTCTATTACAAGGAATGTTTACATTTCTTGTAAAAGGAATAAAAGTGATCAATTTTTTTTTTTTTAAAAAGAACAATGTAAAAATAAAAAGTAAAAAGCAAAATAAATAATTAAAAAAAAAAAAATTTAAAGCACTCCGTCCCCGCGAGCTCGCGTGCAGAAGCGAACGCATACGTAAGTCCCGCCCACATATGAAAATGGTGTTCAAACCACACATTTGAGGTATTGCCGCGATCGTTAGAGCGAGAGCAATCATTCTAGCACTAGACCTCCTCTGTAGCGCAAAACTGCTAACCTGTAGATTTTTTTAAACGTCGCCAATGGAGATTTTTAAGTTGCAAAGTTTGTCGCCATTCCGCGAGC
This sequence comes from Glandirana rugosa, assembly GCA_018402905.1. NCBI lineage: Eukaryota > Metazoa > Chordata > Amphibia > Anura > Ranidae > Glandirana > Glandirana rugosa. The sequence goes on from BLSH010503924.1 coordinate 90,416, forward strand.
GGACGCAATTTTGCAGCATGACATGTTGGGTATCATTTTACTCAGCGTAACATTATCTTTCACAATACGGAAAAAAAATTGTCTAACTTTACTGTTTTAAAAATTTAGCAATGGCTGCCATTTTATTCTCTAGGGTGTTAGAAAAAAAACAATATATAATGTTTGGGGATTCTAAGTAATTTTACAGCAAAAAAACAGGTTATTGGATGAATTTTCATCCGTTTTTTTGTTGGATGCTAGTCTCATATCGCATCTGAAGAGGTTACTAAACATCTGAAAATTCCCGTACGACATTTAAACGTTAGAAGTGACGTAATGTGTTGAATAGTTTTGTATGTGTTCTTTCATTTCTGAGCATGCATAGTCTTACTCTAGCGATTTTTTTCGGACGAAAAATGTACTAATTAAATGAAAATTGGACGTTGTGTTCAAAAACGACAAAAAGTTTGGATCCTGCACATCAGTTTTTGTCGTCAGAAAATTCAGGAATTGGTTGTCGAAAGCACCATACTAACGGTCAGAAAATCGGCAGATTGTTCGTTGGAAAAAATTTTTCTTCAGATTTTCTGATCGTGTGTACGTAGCCTTTAGAATGAGAGGGATGTGTACCCTCCATTAATCTACACTGAATATCGCACTCCCATTGTGTTTATCTGGTTAGTGGGCATGGAGGAGGAAGGAGGGAGTGGGCTGTCATTTACCACTGTATATACACCCACATGTGTGACTCTATAGTCACATGGGCTGCTCAGATGTGATTAGGAGGAAATGCTGAGCATAGAAACTCACTGAAAACTGAGCATGTGCAGAGCTGCCAACACTGCTCTGCAAAATCCATAGCTGCATTGGGGACATGGACAGAAGGTGGAGATAGAGAGCAGCAGGATCAACCAGTTTTTTTGCAGAATACAGAAAACAAACCCAATAGTGACTGAGTGGGTATGAACAGCATGTAATACAGCATTTTTTGATGATTTAGGTTTAGTGACACCTAAATTGAACAAGTTGAAGTTAGAAGGTGGTTCGTTGCTATGCACAGCTGCACCAAATTATGTGTGCTCCAGTTTTAATAAATCTCCTCCACTGTGACAATGGTGAATTTTATTGCATGTATGAAAAGAGTGCAGAACCTTTCTGGGTTCAGTTGTCTGGGAACTACATGTCCCAGCATTTCCTGAGAGCCACTGAGCAATATGATACCCAGAACTAGAACGATAAAGGGTGAACATTTACAATAGATCGATATAATGATAGAAGGATAAAACTTGGGTGCATGTAGAATTTGGAAGTGAAATTTCTTCTTCAGGAGGACCCTCAGGCTCAGGGAAAAAGCACAGTTATATGTCTTCTTTTCTACCATGTGAAAACAGGCAGCATTTGTATTAATGAGCAGTTTATTTCCACAGTAAGTTTGCAGATTTTTAAAAGCAGAACTTTCCTTTACAGAATCCCAAGAGCTGTCTCCATATTGTGCACTGTGCATGTGCTGCAGGCGGTATACACAAAATAAAGAACTGATAGGATAAAGAGGTCTGCTTGATAGAATTTTTTTTTTAATTAAAATGAACTCAAAAAGTGAAGATAAACATCTAGGATTGTTAATAGTACCTAAATCTGGGTATACACCAATAAAAGTCCATTCAACATTTTTCATTGTAAGAATGTTAAATGAATATTTGCTTTTCTAATCATTAGTGAGGTCAAATTGATGTTCGTTTCCAACTGCAGTGACAAGAAAACTCAAAAGAGCATAATGTGAAATTTTTTGCGAATGTGCGAATTTCTAAAAGCGTATGTGTTTTTCATTCAGTAAAGTCCAAAACTGATTGTTAAAAGCAAGCAAAATCTTAAACTGCTTTCGAACAGCGGCAGCTCCGCTGGATGTCTGAACAAAAAAGAAAATATATAGGGCGCCAGGACACGGTGTCCTGGCTTTTTTGGGAAACTTGCTGTCTTTAAACAGTAAGTCCCAAAGCCCATTGGTCGGCCTTTAACCTCCCTGGCGGTATGATTATGTCAGATTTTTGTGTCTAAAAGCGGGTACATTGTTTTGCATAGAAATTTGGCATTTTATATTGTAGTAATTATTGTGTAATTATTAGGAATAACTCACTTAAATCTGTCCAAACAAGAGTCTAGTAGACATCCGGATATGATAAAGTTTGAAACACGAAATCATAAATTATAATAAATAACTATAAATAATTATCAAAAATAATAACATAATAGTAATAAAATGTATTCAATAATGTAATCAAATCAAAAACACTGAAATTTACTCATTTGCAGAATTGTCGCTGTCGTCACTTTCAGTGTCTGATGATAAATTTCCCCAAAAATCAGTATCACCCAATTCTTCAAATGATTCTTATTTACTATCGGTGTTTTCTAGCTGATCAAAAAACACTTTTGACTTAAAGGGACGCTTTTTGGTTGGCTTGGGCATTCTCATGTTTCCAGGCAGAAAGAATGACATGTATTATATAAAAGTGCATGCAGGGCACTGGGCAAACCACTAGGGACAAAGGGAATATGAAATTATTTCTAACAGTGTACTGTATGTTTACTGTGTGTTTCACTTTTTGAATTTGCCGCCGGTCTTCACCCCGTGCGACGCAACGCTCGCAGGGAACGGAGCCCAGCACACAGAGGCATAGGGCAGAAGGCACAACCCGCGGACACAGCAGGGGGACATCGCTGGACCCAGGGGACAAGGTAAGTAGTGCTCCCTGGTTCCAGTGATGTGATCCCGAGTGTGGCTCGGGGTTACCGCTCTTGGTACAGAAAATTCACCCCTAGCCACACTCGGGAATACCGTCAGGGGGGTTAAAGTGTATCTATGTGCCCCACCGAAGCGCACATAGATACACTGATTGGCTCTGGCCTCAGTCACCTGCCTACAGCCAATGACTGATTGGTCAGGTCACGGGGGCAGAGACAGGACTGGCGGATGTGCTGGTGCTTGGACTGGGAGAGTGTGCAGCACTGCACACCTGTTATTCCCCCCGGCCGTGTGAGAGAGAGTGGCCTGACTCCCGGACCGGTACATACAGCTGTGCTGTGTACTGGCTATATATTGTGTTACTGGCTGAATATACCCCTACCTGTGTACTGGCTATATACTGTGTACTGGCTGAATATACCCCACCTGTGTACTGGCTGTATACTGTGTACTGGCTGAATATACCCACACCTGTGTACTGGCTATATACTGTGTACTGGTTGAATATACCCCATCTGTGATGCTGAGCTGTATACTGGCTGAATATACTCCACCTGTGATGCTGAGCTGTATACTGTGTACTGGCTGCAATATACCCCACCTGTGATGATGAGCTGTATACTGTATCCTGTGATGCTGAGCTGTATACTGTGTCTTGTGATGCTGAGCTGTATACTGTGTCTTGTGATGCTGAACTGTATACTGTGTCCTGTGATGCTGAGCTGTATACTGTGTCCTGTGATGCTGAGCTCTATACTGTGTCCTGTGATGCTGAGCTGTATACTGTGTCCTGTGATGCTGAGCTGTATATTGTGTCCTGTGATGCTGGGGCTGTATACTGTGTCCTGTAATGCTGGGGCTGTCTTCTGTGTCTTGTGATGCCAAGCTGTATACTCCTGACACAATATGTGGAATAGCTGTGATTAAGGCACAAATATACCAAAACATGTCAGCTTTTTATATGTTCATGACTAGAGTTGAGCGGACACCTGGAAGTTCGGGTTCGTTGGGTTCGGCCGAACTTCGCAAAAAAGTTTGAGTTCAGCACCGAACTTGACCCGAACTTGACCCCGGACCCCGAACCCCATTGAAGTCAATGGTGACCCGAACTTTTGGGCACAAAAATGGCTCTAAAAAAGTCCTGGAAAGGGCTAGAGGGCTGCAAAAGGAAGCAAAATGGGGGTAAGAGTAGGACAAGTGTCCTGCAAACAAATGTGGATAGGGAAATAACTTAAAATCAGATAAAAAAAATAAAAATTGGAGGAGGAGGTGGATGTGGAGTAGGAGCCTAGAGGTTGAGGAGGCGGTGACCGTGGCGGTGTAGGTGGAAGTGGCGGTGGAGGAGGAGGAGGTAGCCAACACTTTTTTTTGTTTGTTTGTTTTTTTTTTCTAATTGGGGTAGCCCCCAAAATATTGAGACATATTAAAAAAAAAGGAATATGAAGTATACCAATGGCTGTGTGAGGCTGGTATAAATGTCTATTCTGCACAAGTTACAGACAAGTCTTGTGGGATCCATGCCTGGTTCATTTTAATAAACGTTAGCTTGTCCAGGTTGGCTGTGGACAGGCGGCTGCGCTTGTCTGTGATAACGCCCCCTGCCATGCTAAACACACGTTCAGACAATACACTGGCTGCAGGGCAGGCCAGCACCTCCAAGGCATAAAGGGCAAGCTCAGGCCATGTGCCCAATTTGGAGACCCAGAAGTTGAATGGGGCAGACCCATCAGTCAGTACGTGTAGGCGTGTGCACACATACTGTTCCACCGTGTTGCTGAAATGCTGCCTCCTGCTAAGATGTTGCCTATCAGCTGGTGGTGCTGTTTATTGTGGCGTGCTGCTGACAAAGCTTTTCCACATTTCGGCCATGCTAACCCTGCCTTCTGAGGTGCTGGCAGTGCCACAGCTGCGTTGGCGACCTCTTCCTCCTCCTCTGCCTTCGCCTTGTGCTTCCACTGAGCCCCTGGTGTCATTTGGGAATGCCTTTAGCAGCGCGTCTACCAGCGTGCGCTTGTAGTCGCGCATCTTCCGATCACGCTCCAGTGAGGGAATTAAGGACGGCACGTTGTCCTTGTAACGGGGATCCAGCAGGGTGACCACCCAGTAATCAACACAAGTTAAAATGTGGGCAACTCGGCTGTCGTTGAGCAAGCACTGCAGCATGTAGTTGCTCATGTGTGCCAGGCTGCCCAGAGGCAAAGACAATCTGTCCTCTGTGGGAGGTGTATCATCTGTGTCCTCCATATCCCCCCAGCCACGCTCCAGTGACGCCCACGAGCTGCGTTGGGTGCCACCCTGCTGTGAACATGGTTCCTCCTCCTCCTCATCATCATCATCCTCATCCTCCTCATCCTCCAGATCTGTGCCCTCGCTTGAAATTTTTTTACCTGCCATATGCTGGTGCAAAAACCCACCCTCCGAGCCACTTGTGAATGACTGGCCTGATAACCGTGGAAATGACCCCCCTTCCTCCTCCTCCTTTGCCACATCCTCTTCCATCATCGCCCAAAGTGTTTTTTCAAGGAGACATAGAAGTGGGATAGTAACGTTGAAAACAGCGTCATCGGCACTGGCCATGTTGGTGGAGTACTCAAAACACCGCAATATGGTACACAGGTCTCGCATGGAGGCCCACTCGTTGGTGGTGAAGTGGTGCTGTTCCGCAGAGCGACTGACCAGTGCGTGCTGCAGCTGAAACTCCACTATTGCCTGCTGCGGCTCGCACAGTCTCTCCAGCATGTGCAAGGTGGTGTTCCACCTTGTGGGCACGTCGCATAGGAGGCGGTGAGCGGGAAGGCCAAAGTTCCGCTGCATCGCAGATAGGCGAGCAGCAGCAAGGTGCAAACGCTGAAAGCGTGCACAGACGGCCTGCACTTACTGCAGCAGCTCTGATATATCCGAGTAGATTTTTAGTAATTTCTGCACCACCAAATTCAGCACATGCGCCAGGCAAGGGATGTGCATCAAATCGGCTAGGCCCAGAGCTGCTACGAGATTTCGCCCATTATCGCACACCACCAGGCCAGGCTTGAGGCTCAGTGGCAACAACCACTCATCGGTCTGTTGTTCAATGCCCGTCTACGGCTGCAGCGCAGTGTGGAGTTTATCCCCCAAACATATGAGTTTTAAAACAGCCTGCTGTCGTTTCCCCCTGGATGTGCTGAAGTTGGTGGTGAAGGTGTTACGCTGACCGGATGAGGAGGTGGTAGAGGAGGAGGAAGCGGAGTAGGAGGCAACAGGAGGCAAAGAGAATTGCCCTGCAATCCTCGGTGGCGGAAGAACATGCGCCAAACGGCTAGCCGTCTCAGGCCCACCCGCCACTGCATTTGTCCAGTGTGCATTTAGCAAGATATAGCGTCCCTGCCCGTGCCTACTGGTCCACGTATCAGTGGTTATGTGGACCTTGCCACAGATGGCGTTGCGCAGTGCACACTTGATCTTGTCCCCGACTTGTTTGTGCAGGGAACAAGTGCAACCACGTACTGTGGGACAGACACCGCCATCAGGTTTTTAAAACTGTCCGTGTCCACCAGATGGAATGACAGCATTTCAAAGGCCAGGAATTTTGAAATGCTGGCATTCAGGGCCAGGGATCGTGGGTGGGTAGGGGGGTACTTCCTCTTTCTCTCCAGTGTTTGGGAGATGGACAGCTGTAAGCTTCCATGGGACCATGTGGAAATGCTTGGGGACGTGGCGGACATCGTGACGTTGCTGTCACATCGTCTGTTTGCTGGGTGGCAGGTGACACTGGCACTGCAGAGGTGGAGGAAGAGGCCGAGGCAGCAGCAGAAGAGAAAGCAGAAGGAGGCCGAGACCTTTCTTGGATTTTGAGGTGCTTATCCCACTGCAGCTCGTGCTTTGCATGTAGATGCCTGGTCATGCAGGTTGTGCTCAGGTTGAGAACATTTATGCCTCGCTTCAGGCTCTGATTGCACAGCGTGCAAACCACTCGTGTCTTGTCATCAGCACATTGTCTGAAGAACTGACACACCGGGGAACTCCTTTGAGCTGCCTTTGGTGTGCTAGGTCCCTGGGTGCAGTGGGTAGTAGCAGGCGTACTGTCTATGTGACGGTCGCTCCGCTTTTGCAACCTGCTTCCTCTTTTGCTGTGCTGGTGCCTCTGTGCGACCACCAACTCTTCCTCCAAGCTGCACATGTCACTCGCATGACCTTCATTCCATGTGGGGTTTAGGACCTCATCATCCTCCTCCACATCATCTTCCACGTACCCTTCACCACTGCCCTCCTTGTCAGTCTGCACACTGTGGAAAGCCGCAGCAGTTGGCACCTGTGTTTCGTCATCATCAGAAATGTGCTGCGGTGGTGTTTCCATGTCCTCATCCTGAAACAGAAGTGGTTGGGCATCGGTGCACTCAATGTCTTCCACTTCTGGGGCAGGGCTATGTGGATGGCCCACGGAAAGCACAACAGCAGAGTCATCAAAAAGCATAAGAGACTGCTGCATGACTTGGGGCTCAGACTGCTTGGCTGATTTACAAGGGGCTGAGGTGAAAGACAGATGGCCATGGGGTTCAGGTTCCAACTCTGAGCTTTCATCAAGGGATAGGGTAGGAGACAATGTGAAGGAACTGGAGGCATTGTCAGCCACCCAATCTACTATCGCCTGTACTTGTTCTGGCCTCACCATTCGTTGAGCGGCATTCGGGCCTACCATATAACGTTGAAGGTTCTGTCGGCTACTCGTACCTGAAGAAGGTGTTTCACTTGTGCGTGTAGCTGGCACAAATCGACCACGTCCTCTCCTTGCAACAGGAACTTCACCAACACCAGCAGCACCACGACCACATCCCTTATTTGACGCTCTCCTCATTCTGGACGCAAATGTACTATGTTCCACTATTTATTAATAATAAAAAAAAAAATAATATATTATTATTCTTTTTTATTTAAACCAGCAATGTAGATGCACTTTTTATTTTTGTGCAAGAAATGCACCGCTGGCCGCAAATGTAGTATTTAAAATATATATATATTTTTTTTAACCAACAATGTAGACATACTTTTTATTTTTGCGCAAGAAATACACAGCAAGGTGCAAATGTACTATGTACCACTATTTATCAATACTAAAAAAAAAAAATAATAAATGATTATTCTTTTTTTTTTTAAAAACAGCAACATAGACGCACTTTTTATTTTTGTGCAAGAAATTCACCGCTCACACCAGCAGCAGGAACCTCTCCCTACACCAGTATGAGATAATTTTAGAACGCTAATCTGTCCCTCACAGCACCGGCAGGAACCTGTCCTTACTGCAGTATGAGATGATTTTAGAACAATAATCTGTCCCTCACAGCACCGACAGGAAACTGTCCCTACTGCAGTATGAGATGATTTTAGAACGATAATCTGTCCCTCACAGCACCGACAGGAATCTCTCCCTACTCCTGTATGAGATGATTTTAGAGCCATAATCTGTCCCTCACAGCACCGACAGGAACCTGTCCCTACTGCAGTATGAAATTATTTTAGAACGATAATCTGTCCCTCACAGCACCGACAGGAACCTGTCCCTACTGCAGTATGAGATGATTTTAGACCGATAATCTGTCCCTCACAGCACCGCCAGGAATCTGTCCCTACTCCAGTATGAGATGATTTTAGAACGATAATCTGTCCCTCACAGCACCGACAGGAACCTGTCCCTACTGCAGTATAAGATGATTTTAGAATGATAATCTGTCCCTCATAGCACCGACAGGAACCTGTCCCTAATGCAATATGAGATGATATTAGAATGCTAATCTTTCCCTCACAGCGCCAGGAACCTGTCCCTAATACAGTATGAGATGATATTAGAACGCTAATCTTTCCCTCACAGCACCAGGAACCTGTCCCTAATGCAGTATGAGATGATATTAGAACGCTAATCTTTCCCTCACAGCGCCAGGAACCTGTCCCTAATGCAGTATGAGATGATATTAGAATGCTAATCTTTCCCTCACAGCACCAGGAACCTGTACCTAATGCAGTATGAGATGATATTAGAATGCTAATCTTTCCCTCACAGCACCAGGAACCTGTACCTAATGCAGTATGCGATGATATTAGAATTCTAATCTTTCCCTCACAGCGCCAGGAACCTGTACCTAATGCAGTATGAGATGATATTAGAACGCTAATCTTTCCCTCACAGCCCCAGGAACCTCTCCCTACTGCAGTATCAGATGATTTTAGAACGCTAACCTTTCCCTCACAGTACCGCCAGGAACCTGTCCCTAATGCAGTATGAGATGATATTAGAACGCTAATCTTTCCCTCACAGCACCAGGAACCTGTCCCTACTCCAGTATCAGATGATTTTAGAATGCTAATCTCTCCCTCACAGCAGCACCATGAACCTCTCCCTACACACGGCACTACGTGACTCCAGCTCATATAGAGGCTGGGTCACATTATGCACTGGACAATCACAGCCCTGCCATTAGTAGGCATGGCTGTGATGGCTTCTAAGGGCAAACGAGTGAAACGCTTGTTGATTGGCTGCCCTGCAGCTATTCAACAGGCGCCAAAAAAATACCTGAATACGGAACCCGATCCCGGACTTTTTTTGAAGGGGTGGGGTTAAATTCCCCCTGCAAATTAGCAGTGAACGTCCTGGTATGTAGGTGTTCCTAGGCAAATGGCTGTATATCTGCAGTGTGTGATTTTGTAAGGCACTGCTGCTGTCACGTACCTGACGGTGGAGTCTGTCTTGTGCAGGGAACAACCGCTCTTGCGCACCCGATTCAAGGACCCCTGGTAGTGGGGACAGAGGCCCAAGAGTGCGGGATGGCACGAGGGCTGGAGGGTCACCGATGGTGTAGTGAGGCTCCAGAAGGCGTGCAAGTAGACGGATGGTCGTACAGGCTGGGTTGGCAACAGGCAGGCAGGAAGGTACAAGAGGATCAGGCAAACGGGTAGTCAGAGTCCAAGCAAGGTTCGTTAATGGGCGGGCAGCAGAGGTACAAAGGAGCAGACAATCGGATGGTCGTGGGTAGCCGGGGTCGGTGCAGGTAGCAAACAGCAGGTCAGGACAAGCCGGGTCAACAGGAGGCAGAACAAACACGGGAACAGGTATCCGGAGCTGAGGCGTACAGGTCGGGAACGCTGTAGAGCGAGCAGCACTTGCTCTCAGAAATCTCCCAGTTTAAATAGGCCCATTTGGCGCCTTTTCCGGCGCGTGCGCGCGCACGGGCGCGGGCGCGCACGGGAGCACGCGAACGCGCACGGAAGCGCGCACCACCGCGGAAATGCCAGGATTTGGTCAGGAATCGTTCCTTTCCTAACAGCTGCCTCTATCTGCTAGTCGCAGCAGAT
>BLSH010503924.1:149855-168505 GCA_018402905.1 Glandirana rugosa
CGATACTGCTTAATTCCGTAAAGACTTCCGTTAACATGATTTAAAGAAAAATCACATCGCCATGGGGCCTTACCCGTCGACCAACTACCACTACTACTATTTTCAAGTTCGTATGACTGTGTTCGTCGTCAGATCCCCTTAAATAAATAGAAACACTAAATAACGATGTTTGAATTTGTTACCCTCTCCCACGTCCCATACTCTATTCCACGTTATTCCAATATGAGAAGGGACACAATGTTAGGAGACTTCACGAACTCCATTAACATCGACATAATCACGTTAACACGGTCTCTTTTAACTCATGACAGGTACTATGAAAAAAATAAACGTGATTGTATGGTAAAAAGTCCTGTTCAAAGCCCCACACAGGGGAAGAAGTTCCTTTGCACTAACATACCATTTTTCAGGACAAGCTTTCGGGGTGTGTCCCCTTCTTCAAGGTCCAAGCAGTACTGCTTAAACCTTGAAGAAGGGGACACACCCCGAAACTTGTCCTGAAAAATGGTATGTTAGTGCAAATAAAAAAAGTATCATGGACAGTACTCAATTTTCTCTGGCACAATTGCACTAATACAGCTACAATTACCTCAAGCACTTCAGAGGATTGTAACACAGGGAAGAGTATAACCTTATTGCACCTTATCTCATACCCTGCACCCTCTCCCATTGTTTAAGTTTGTAGCAATAAATCACAAAGATAAATAAATTCCCCTAGACTGCTGCTTGTGTCAGTATGCTTGAACTTTTATCATCATCACCATCAACCAGCTGCCCATTCCGGGGTACCGCTACACTAAAAAGAAATTTAGTACAATTGCCTTCAGAAATGCCTTAATTCGTCATAGCATAGATTCAACAAGGTGTTGAAAACATTACTCAGAGATTTTGGTCCATATTGACATGATAGCATCATGCAGTTGCTGCAGATTTGTCGGCTGCCATCCATGACGTGAATCTCCCGTTCCACCACATCCCAAAGCTGCTCTATTGGATTGAGATCTGGTGACTGCGGAGGCCATCGGAATACAGTGACCTCATTGTCATGTTCAAGAAACCAGTTTGAGATGATTTGAGCTTTGTGATGTGGTGCATTATCCTGCTGATAATAGCCACATAGGTACACTGTAGTCATAAAGGGATGGACATGGGCAGCAACAATACTCAGGTAGACTGCGGCGTTTAAACAATGCTCACTTGGTACTAAGGGGCCCAAAGTGTGCCAAGAAAATATCCCCTACACCATTACACCACCAGCCTGAACCGTTGATACAAGGCAGGATGGATCCATGCTTTCATGTTGTTAATGCCACATTTTGACCCTACCATCTGAATGTCACAGCTGAAATCTTTTATTGTCCAATTTGGGTGAGCCTGTGTGAATTGTAGCCTCAGTTTCCTGTTCTCAGCTGACAGAAGTGGCACCCTGTGTGGTCTTCTGCTGCTGTAGCCCATCTGCATCAAGGCTCGATGTGTTGTGCGTTCAGAGATGGTATTCTGCATACCTTGGTTGTAACGAGTGGTTATTTGAGTCACTGTTGCCTTTCTATCATCTGGCGCTCTCCCCTTTCTTTCCTTTTGCTACAGATTTTATACCATCACCCAGTGGTTTGAGGAGAGAACTGCAACACCTAGGAGGAATGAAAGACTAGTACTTTGGTTTTACACAGCCTGTGTTCATAATTATGCAGGTGAACTGAGGTCTGCGCACGCTGGTTTATTACATGTATGTTCAATTGGTACTAAGGGGCCCAAAGTGTACCAGGAAAATATCCCCCATGCCATTAAACCACCACCACCAGCCTGAACCATTCATACAAGGTAGGGTGGATCCATGCTTTCATGTTTATACCAAATTCTGACCCTACCATCTGAATGTCGCAGCTGAAATCGAGACTAATCCGACCATCAGAAAGATAAACAGTGCACTTTTTATCTTTCAAAAAGTGTTTCCATGTGCTAAACCTTTCCTCCAATTTCTAAATTGCTGCATTTGTAAATTTCAAAAGCCCGTATAAAGGAATAGTAGTGGATGTCTCATTAATTTGTTCTTTCTGGTCAAGGTTTTGGCAACTACTATTGTGTTGCTTTTGTAATACTTACAAGCCGCCAGTCTTTTAATGATTCTAATTTTATTCTTTTTTGATATGTAATAAAGTAACATCTTATATAATTTTTGTCTGAGAGTTTATATTGTCTGCTGCCTATAATAGTCCCTTTTCATTGGAGGGTATTTCTGTCTGTTCTTTTTTTCTTTTTCATGTGATAGCAATAAAGTTAAGTGAAAAAGTGTAATAAAATTATAGGTACACCCAAGCACTTAAATCCTCTCCCCAAAAAAAATGTGAACCCCCTTCCCTGCACACACACACATACATATGTAAAACTTTAGGTATCAAAGTTTTTTTTTTTTTTTTATATATTCTTTATTTTATAATTTTCGTTTTTGTCAAACAACATACATAGACATGAAACAGAGTAACATAAAAAAGAATAAAAGCATACAAAAAGGTCCACACCAGTGTCTTTGTCTTTCTTATTGCTTAACACTATGGCTATAAAGAAAAGGGGGGTGTGGTGAGTAGGGTGAGTGGACCATCATAGCCAAACTTTACAGTGCCTTGAAAAAGTATTCGTACCCCTTGAAATTTTCCACATTTTGTCATGTTACAACCAAGAACACAAATGTATTTTATTGGGATTTTATGTGATAGACCAACACAAATTGGCACATTATTGTGAGGTGGAAGAAAAATGATGAATGGTTTTCAGAATTTTTTACAAATAAATAGGTGAAAAGTGTAGTGTGTATTTGTATTCAGCCCCCCTCAGTCAATACTTTGTAGAACCACCTTTCACTGCAATTACAGCTGCAAGTCTTTTTGGGGATGTCTCTACCAGCTGTGCACATCTAGAGAGTGACATTTTTTGCCCATTCTTCTTTGCAAAATAGCTCAAGCTTTGACAGATTGGATGGAGAGTGTCTGTGAACAGCAATTTTCAAGTCTTGCCACAGATTCTCAATTGGATTTAAGTATGGACTTTGACTGGGCCATTCTAACACATGAATATCCTTTGATGTAAACCATTCCATTGTAGCTCTGGCTGTATGTTTAGGGTCATTGTCCTGCTAGAATGTGAACCTCCACCCCAGTCTCAAGTTTTTTTTCAGACTCTAACAGGGTTTCTTCTAAGATTGCCCTGTATTTGACTCCATCCATCTTCCCATCAACTCTGATCAGCTTCCCTGTCCCTTCTGAAGACAAGCATCCCCACAACATGATGCTGTCACCACTATGTTTCACGGTGGGGATGGTGTGTTCAGGGTGATGTGCAGTGTTAGTTTTCCACCACACAGCGTTTTGCTTTTAGGGCAAAAAGTTCAATTTTGGTCTCATCTGACCAGAGCACCTTCTTCCACATGTTTGCTGCATTCCCCACATGGCTTCTCGCAAACCACAAACATGACTTCTTATGGCTTTCTTTCTACAATGGCTTTCTTGTTGCCACTCTTCCATAAAGGCCAGATTTGTGGAATGCACGACTAATAGTTGTCCTGTAGACAGATTCTCCCATCTGAGCTGTGGATCTCTGCAGCTCCTCCAGAGTTACCATGGGCCTCTTGGCTGCTTCTCTGAATAATGCTCTCCTTGCCTGGCCTGACAGTTTAGGTGGACGGCCATGTCTTGGTAGGTTTGCAGTTGTGCTATACTATTTTCATTTTCATATGATGGATTGAACAGTACTCCGTGAGATGTTCAGAGCTTGGGGTATTTTTTTTATCACCTAACCCTGCTTTAAACTTCTCCAAAACTTTATCCCTGACCTGTCTAGTGTGTTCCTTGGCCTTCATGATACTGTTCATTCACTAAGGTTCTCTAACAAACCTCTGAGGACTTCACAGAACAGCTGTATTTATACTGAGATTAAATTATACACAGATGGACTCTATCTAATCATTAGGTGACTTCTGAAGGCAATTGGTTCCACTAGATTTTAGTTAGGGGTATCAGAGTAAAGGGGGCTGAATACAAATGCACGCCACACTTTTCACATATTTATTTGTAAAAAATTTGGAAAAACGTTTATCATTTTCCTTCCACTTGACAATAATGTGCCACTTTGTGTTGGTCTATCACATAAAATCCCAATAAAATACATTTATGTTTTTGGTTGTAACATGACAAAATGTGGAAAATTTCAAGTGGTACGAATACTTTTTCAAGGCACTGTATCTTGTGAACCTCTACATAAATGAGTCGCCTCGAGTAGCCCCTCGCTGCATGATGATTAAGGTGACTTAGACACCAATACGTGGATAAGATGCCGGGGAGGAATAACTGAAAATGGCATAAAACAGGGCAGTCTAAAATAGAGTAAACAGAACATAACAAACCAAAACGAAACAATGCTCCATGAAATAATAAAGCTAGCATCATGTGCATAAATGTAGTGGCTAGTGGCTTGTCTAGTGCAGTTAAAGGACGGGGGTCACCGCATTTCTCACCCCATTAGGAACAGGGGTTTTGTCGGGTGAGGCTCTTTGAGAGTCCGATGTGGCCTTGCCAGCGTAATGCATCCAGGTAGCCCATATACTATAAAACTTATCATAGCGATCTTTGCATGTCGCCATCCCTTCCTCTGCAGCCATTATATTGTTCACCATGAGAATCCAGTCAGCACGGGTAGGAATTTGTGATCTCTTCCAATATATAGGAATTAGCCATCTGGCCACATTAAGTAGGTGAGGAAAAACAGATTTATGGTAACGGCTGAGAGGAATGGTGGGGACATGCAACAACATCTCCAACAGGGAGTTGGGGATTTCAGAATCCAGTGTAACCTGGATTTTAAATCGTATGTCCCGCCAGTAAGGCTGTATCTTAGGGCAGTGTTCCTCAACTCCAGTCCTCAAGGCACACCAACAGGTCATGTTTTCAGGATTTCCCTCAGATGAATCGGCTGTGGTGATTACTAAGGTAGTGAAACTGATCAAATCACCTGTGCAAAATAATGGAAATCCTGAAAACATGACCTGTTGGTGGGCCTTGAGGACTGGAGTTGAGGAACACTGTCTTAGGGTATTCCCACCAGATGTGGAGGAAAGAGCCTCTAAAGCCACATTCCCTACAGCAAGTGTCAGAAGTAGATGGGTAAATCTTGGCAAGCTTAGAGGGGACCCTATACCACCGTAAGTATTTTAAAACTATCTTTATGAATTTTCATGTCCGCAAACTCGTGTGTGTGAGACGATGCAGATGGTCCAGCTGCGGTTCGGTAAAGACATGCTGAAGGTCTCTCCCCCACTCCCTTATGTAAAGAGCTTTCCCTCCGCTATCCAGCGACTGTAGCATCTCATATAATACCGATATAGCATGATGGATAGCCGATGTAGACATACATAGCCATTCAAAGGGAGATGCTGTGGTAGGGGAGCAAATTTCCTGGGGTAGGCTGCTAACGAAGTGTTGAAGCTGCCCACAGTGGCAGTCATCCATGGGAAAAGACCCATACTGTGCTCTTAAAGTAGCTAATGGCAGTAAGCCCTGATCTTGTATGAATCTACCACATCTACTCTCCCTGTCAGCTGACCAATTTCTGAAGAAGGAGGGATGTTCCCCAGGAGTGAACCAAGGGAAGCCCTCTAAGAGAGCCAAGGGAGAGGTCGGAGGGGCAAGCTGACCCTGATTGTTTAAGTCATCCCAGATTGCTAAGGCATGGCCAGCCAAGGGAGAGGTGAGCTCCGATAGCTCTGTCAGTTCAGGAGTAACGTGGCGCTTAAGTAGGAGTTTAACTAAGCGAATCTTTGAGATCAGGGTTTGCAATTCCCCCTCACTTGCCTTTTTTAACCTGGAGCCTTGAGAGATAAGCTCTCCTCGAACCACTGCTTTGTGTCCTTCCCAAACAGACCCCATCCCCACCTCTCCTGACATATTCTCAGCAAATTATAGGGAAATAGTATCCGAGACCTGCTTCTGAGCCACTGCATCAGCTAGAATATTCTCGTTCAGAATATCGTTATGGAGTCAATGGACGCACTAGCTAGGGAGTCTAAGGAAAACTGGTCCATCACCAGGAGGTCTATACGAGTATAGACATTATGGATAGCTGAGAAGCAACTATAGTCTCTCCCCATAGGATGGAGCAGCCTCCAAAAGTCCACCAGATGGTGCGCTTGTAGGGATCTCCTGAAATGTTTAAAAAAAGCAAACAAATGAGCAGAGTGGTCGGAAGACATGTCAAGTTGTGGGTCAGGGCTAACATTAAAATCACCCCCCAATATCAGCTGACCTTCTCTAAAGGAGGAGAGAGATTCTAGGACAGAGTCCAGGAAATTTAGCTGCTTACAATTCGGGGCGTACACAGCTGCAAATGTAAATCTGCATTCAAAAATAGTGCCCTTGAGAAACACTTGCCATTGGGGTCTGTTAGATGTTCCACCGGGACAAAAGGACATTGTATGTGAATGGCTATGGCCATTCCTCTAGATTTGGGGCACGGGGAGTTACTCAAGTACAATAACTTGTATAGGAGAGTAGGGAGGTGGGGAACCAAGTCATTCCGAAAATGTGTCTCCTGTAAAAAGAGGACATGTGCACCCAGACGTTTCATCTCAAGCCATAACTTACTGCTTTTTGAAGGGGAACCCAGGCCTCGGACATTATACAAAGCGATTTTCAAGGCAGCCATGATATAGGGTGGGAGATGGGAGCACCTGGGGCCCCATCAGGAGGAGAGAGACCTACTGCACACACACCAGACCAAAGACCAGAGAGCACCGTGAACACAAAA
The DNA here is from genome assembly GCA_018402905.1 of Glandirana rugosa. Lineage (NCBI taxonomy): Eukaryota > Metazoa > Chordata > Amphibia > Anura > Ranidae > Glandirana > Glandirana rugosa. The sequence goes on from BLSH010503924.1 coordinate 156,648, forward strand.
AGCAGGAACAAAAACCTAAAACACAAACAAAGGTTATTGCATAGAAAAAAAACAGAAAATCCAATAAACAATGTAAAGAACATGAAGCCCAAAGGGCGCACTTCAGTGCAATAGCGACGCTAGTCGGGAGCCTCCACTCAATCCTTGAGGCAAGGAGACAGTGGAGGCCAGCGAGCAGCATTGAATCCAAAAAAGGAAACAGAACTCCGAAGAGTTGACCTACTGGGGGTAGGTGGTAAGGCATCAAGGCTCAAGCTCATAGAGGGACCCGCTATAGAAGTAAGGTTTAGGCCAAGGTTGGGGCAGAATCCTCTGGGAGAGTCATAGAGACAACAGGGCCTGTCTCAAGCAGTCAGGTTTACCCCCGGTGAGAGGAGGGGTGTGAGGCCTGGTCAGATGAGCCACCTCGGGTTCTGTTGCGTCTCCTGCGGCGTGAAAGGGGTGGAAGCGGGATCTCTGGGGATGATCTCCAATCCGTTATGTCCACAAGAGGAAGGCCAGGGGATTCCAGGAACTGGGGAAGATCATCTTTGTTCTGCAAAGTAAATTGCTGGCCATCTTTGGTGACCGAGAGACTGGAAGGGAAGTCCCATCTATAGATCAGCTTTGCATGTATGGCCTCCAGCAGCGGCTTAAGATTGCGAAGTTGCATCAGGGTGCGTCTGGAGAGGTCTGGGACGAAAGACAGTTTTGCTCCACCAAAGTCCACGTGGCAAATTCCTCTAACATGGAACATAATGCGTTCCTTTAGGGAGTATTGTGAAGCTTATATATAATGTCCCTGGGTTTATCAGGGGTCTCATCAAAGGGGTATGACCATGATTGATCTCAATATAGACTGGTGCCTCATGGCCTAGGATCTGTTTAAACACCCCCTGCAAAGTAGGGACTATATCCCGGGTGCAGTAGCTTCAGGCAGGCCTCTAATGCAGATGTTAATTCTGAAGCTCCTATTTTCAAAATTATCCATTTGATCCAACAAAGAGTTAATTATTTTGTCTTGTGCCTTACAGCGCTCAGCAAGCGCTTGCATGGTGGGATTCACTTCTTCCCATTTGTGACTCCAGTGCCTCTGCCTCTACTCTACCCCCAATGTATGCAGTGTCTGCCTGCAGCACCTCAATGTCATTTCTCAAGGCCTTTCAACCCTGGTAGCAAACAGTTCCAGATCAGCCTTAGTAGGGAGGGAGAGGAGGTGGGCACGTAAGTCTTTATCTCCTAACACTTCTCCAATGTCGGAGTGCCCACCCTGGCTGTCTAGTCCCAGGGGAGAGGAGGGGGGGGGGAGGAAGCATGGGTGAGGGCTGCTGTGGAAAAATTACATTTCAATTAATTAAAACATTTTTTTTTTCAATTACAAAACACAATATATACCCCAATTGTTTGTATAATAAGAAAGATGATGTTATGCCGAGTAAATAGATACCTAACATGCCATGCTTTAACCACTTGACCACAGGGCACTTAAATCCCCTTCCTAACCAGACCAATTTTCAGCTTTCAGTGCTCTCACATTTTGAATGGCAATTACTCAGTCATACTACACTGTACCCATATGAAATTTTTGTCATTTTTTTCACACGAATAGAGCTTTCTTTTGGTGGGATTTAATCACCATTGGGGTTTTTATTTTTTGCGCTATAAATGGAAAAAGACCGAAAATTTGGTAAAAAAAATGCATTTTTCTTTGTTTCCGTTATAAAATTTTGCAAATTAGTAATTTTTCTTCATAAATTTTGGCCAAAATTTATACTGCTATATATCTTTGGTAAAAATTACCCAAATTAGTGCATATTATTTGGTCTTTGTGAAAGTTATAGAGTCTACAATCTATGGTGCCAATCACTGAAAATTGATCACACCCGATGGACTAGCGGCCTATCTCATTTCTTGAGACCCTAACAAGCCAGGAAAGTACAAATACCCCCCAAATTACCCCTTTTCGGAAAGTAGACAGTCCAACGTATTTAGTAAGAGGCATGGTGAGTTTTTTTGAAGAAGTAATTTTTTTCCCACAATTCTTTGCAAAATGAAGATTTTTTTTTCTGTTTTTTTTTTTCACAAAATTGTCATATTAACAGATTATTTCTCACACCCAGCATATGCATACCACAAATTACACCCTAAAACACATTCTGCTACTCCTCCTGAGTATGGTGATACCACATGTGTGAGACTTTTACACAGCCTGGACACATACAGAGGCCCAACATGCAGGAAGCCCCATCAGGCGTTCTAAGGACATAAATTACACATATTTCCTGACTATCTCTTGCATTTTTGAAGGTCCTGGAGCACCAGGTCAATGACCCCATTTTGGAAAGTAAACACCCCAACGTATATTCTATAAGGCATGATGAGTCTTTTGAACGGTTCATATTTTCCACAAGTTTTTGGAAAATGTGGAAAGAAAATTAAAAGCATTTGTTTTTACACCAGGTTGTCCATTTACACAATATTTCTAACACACAGCATGTACCTAGCAAAAATTTCACCCTAAAATATATTCTGCTACTCGTCCCGAGTATGGTGATACCACATGTGTGACACTTTTACACAGCCTGGCCACATACAGAGGTCCAACATGCAGGGAGCACCATCAGGCGTTCTAAGGACATAAATTACACTTATAATTTCCTGACTACCTCTTGCATTATTGAAGGTCCTGGAGCACCAGGGCAATGGAAACGCCCAAAAAATGACCCCGTTTTGGAAAGTAAACACCCCAACGTATATTCTATGAGGCATAATGAGTCTTTTGAACGGTTCATTTTTTTCCACATGTTTTTGGAAAATGTGGAAAGAAAATGAAAACGCATTTGTTTTTACACTAGGTTGTCCATTTATACAATATTTCTAACACACAGCATGTACCTAGCAAAAATGTCACCCTAAAATATATTCTGCTACTCGTCCCATGTATGGCGATACCACATGTGTGACACTTTTACACAGCCTGGCCACATACAGAGGCCCAACATGTAGGGTGCACTATCGGGCGTTCTAGGGGCATCAATTTCAAATTTAATTTGACTACCTATTACATTATTGTGAGGCACTGTGGTGGCACTGATGGGTGCTGTAGAGGCACTGATGGGTACTGTAGTGGTATGGATGTGTCATGGATGAGAACTGATGTGGTATGGATGAGCATGAATGAGGCATAAATGAGCACGAATGGGGGTGGATAAGCCGTGGATGGGGATGACTGAGCACAGATGGATGGCTGAGCACGGATGGATGGCTGAGCACGCATGCATGGGTGAGCACGCATGCATGGGTGAGCACGCATGCATGGGTGAGCACAGATGGATGGCAGAGCACGGATTCATGGCTGAGCATGGATGGATGGGTGAGCACGGATGGATGGCAGAGCACGGATGGATGGTGGAGCATAGATGCATGGGTGAACATGGATGCATGGGTGAACATGGATGCATGGGTGAACACGGATGAGGCTGGATGGGTGAGCATGGATGAGGCTGCATGGGTAAGCACAACAGGATTGGTGAGCACGGATGCATGGGTGAGCATGGCTGGATGGGTGAACACGGATGCATGGGTGAGCACAGATGGATGGCAGAGCACAGATGCATGGGTGAGTATGCATGCATGGGTGAGCACAGATGGATCGCAGAGCACAGATGCATGGGTGAGCATGCATGCATAGGTGAGCATAGGTGGATGGGGGAGCATGGATGCATGGCTGAGCATTGATGCATGGGTGAGCACGGATGCATGGGTGAGCACGGATGCATGGGTGAGCACGGATGGATGGCGGAGCACGGATGCATGGGTGAGCATGGATGCATAGGTGAACACGGATGAGGCTTTATGGGTGAGCACGGATGAGGCTGCATGGGTGAGCATGATTGGATTGGTGAGCACGGATGCATGGGTGAGCATGGCTGGATGGGTGAACACGGATGCATGGGTGAGCACAGATGGATGGCGGAGCACAGATGCATGGGTGAGTACAGATGGATGGCAGAGCATGCATGCATAGGTGAGCATAGATGGATGGGGGAGCATGGATGCATGGCTGAGCATTGATGCATGGGTGAGCACCGATGCATGGGTGAGCACCAATGCATGGGTGAGCATGGATGCATAGGTGAACACGGATGAGGCTGTATGGGTGAGCACGGATGAGGCTGCATGGGTGAGCATGATTAGATTGGTGAGCACGGATGCATGGGTGAGCATGGCTGGATAGGTGAGCACGGATGCATAGGTGACGGATGCATGGGTGACGGATGAGTGAGCAAGTATGCATAGGTGACGGATGAGTGAGCATGGATGGGTGAGCACGGATGCATGGGTGACAGATGAGTGAGCATGGATGGGTGAGCACGGATGCATGGGTGACGGATAGGTGAGCACGGATGGGTGAGCACGGATGCATGGGTGACGGATGAGTGACCATGGATGACGGATGGGTGGGCACGGATGCATGGGTGAGCACAGATGCATGGGCAAAGATGGATGAGCACGGATGCATGGGTGACGGATGGGTGAGCACAGATGCATGGGTGACGGATGGGTGAGCACGGATGCATGGGTGACGGAGGGTGAGCACGGATGGGTGAGCGCGGACGCATGGGTGACGGATGGGTGGGCACAGATGCATGGGTGACGGATGGGTGGGCACGGATGCATGGGTGAGGGATGGGTGGGCACGGATGCATGGGTGACGGATGGGTGGGCATGGATGTATGAACATGGATGAGGCTGCATGGGTGGATGAGGGATCCCTGACTGGCACATAGCGGTGCTGTGGGCACTTCAGCTCCTGCCCATAGCACCGCTGCATCTCCTCTCTCCCCCCTCTTCTGTCACACTGCACCGATCGGTATGGAGAGGGGAGAGTCAAGCCGGATATCCGCTTCCTTGTTTACATGTGACGGCGATATCAAGTGGTAAAAGGCCACTGTGAGCGGCCATTTACTGTGATCCATGATGCAACGGGTCTCCCGGACACGGCGGTCACGGATGCTCCCGGGTGCGCACCCTAGGGGGCCCGCGATTCTGGGAGGATGTTATAGACGCCCTCCCAGAACAATGGATCCACCTTGCGGCCTTGTAATTACGTTACGCGGTCAGCAAGTGGTTAAATTGTGCATGCTCCTGGAATGGCAACAAACTACAGAATTTAAGACTCTCCATAGGCAATGTTTTAACCTTACCCTTTACAGGTTACCAGTTTAGAGTTACAGAGGAGGTGTAGTGCTAAAATGATTGCTCTCGCTGTAATGTTCACACCGATACCTCACATGTGTGGTACAAATACTATTAACATATGACAACTTACGCATGCGTTTGTTTCTGTGCGTGAGCACGGAGGGATGGGGGAATCTTACTTTTTTTTTGTTTGTTTTGATCATTTTTATTCCTATTACAAGTCATCTTTATGAAGAGATCTGGGGTCAAAAAGATCCTAAATCTCTTCCTTATCTTTAACCCCTTGCCTATTGGGCATTTTTACTCCCTTCCTGCCCAGGCCAATTTTCAGCTTTCAGTGCTGTCACACTTTCAGTGACAATGGTCATGCAACACTGTACCCATATGACATTTTTTTCACACAAATAGAGTTTTCTTTTGGTGGTATTTAATCACCAATGGGGTTTTTATTTTTTGCAAAACAAAAAAAGACTGAAAATTTCGAAAAAAAAACAAAAACTTTTTTTCATAATTTTTCTCTGATGCTGATGAGGCAGCACTGGTGGGCACTGATAGGTGTCACTTATGGCCACTGATAGGCGGCACTAATCGGCACAGATAGACACTGGTAGGCAGCACTAGTGGGCACTGATTAGCAGCACTGGTGGACACTGTTGAGACTGCACTGATAATCAGGACACTGATAATCAGTGCCTGGCCCCTGATTATCAGGGTAGATATCCTTTTAACTCAAGTTGGCTATCGGCTCTGTTCTCCTCTCATACTCTGCGCGTGAGGAAAGGAAAGCTGATAACCAGCTTGTGTTTACATCGTGATCAGCTATCATTGGACACAGATGATCATGGGGTAAAGGGCCGCTGTCATTGGCCCTGTACCCTGATCTGTGATCAGCTGAGTCTGCAATCACAGAGCATGCCGCGTGATCACCGGAGGTCATCAATGTACGCCCTCTTAGCAAAGAAAGCCCGCGCTGTAGCCGTCTTTTGTCTATAGCGCCGGTGGGAAAAGGTTAAAAGCAAAAATTTTTTTTTTTATTTCGATCTTTTGCTTTAAAAAAAAATGTGTTTACTTCCACCCTGGCCTGGAAGTGACATCATGACGTTGCTCTGGTCCTCCAAGGTCATAGAGGCGATCTAATCTATGATCGCCTGTGTGACCAGCGGGCGGCACCATCGGATCGTTTCTCGGGTGAGCCGGTGGAAACGATAAGCCCGAGAACCACTGGCGAGCAGCGGGAGGGAGGAGGAATGTCCCCTCCCATTGCTAGTGAAAGCGTTCCAGTGGCTCATGAGCTGCTGGGAACACGTTCAAGAGAAAGCCAGCTGCCGGAGCTATGGCTGATAGCTTCAGGCATAATCCCGGTAAACCACTTGCAAACCGCAACGTATATATACGTATTGTGGTTGGGATGTGGTTAACTTATGCGCAAAAAAATGGCACTAACAGCAAAAGGATTAAAGCTGAAGTATGACCGAAAACTCTTTCTTCACATTAGCACAATATAAGAAAGTAACCTGTAATGAAGGGTTCCCCCTCTCTGGTTGCTCCTTTGTTAGATCTCTAACTCTCTTCAGCTCATAGTTTCCTTATGGCGTCAAATGCTCAGCGCTGAGACTTGTAGTTCTGACTGTGTTCCACTGATCACAGCTGATCATTCACTCAGCACCAGTGGCGGCTGGTGGGTATTTTTTTTGGGGGGGGCGTAGCTAAAAAGCACCCCCCACGCAGTCTGCGGTGCAGGACTGACATCAACACACACCCCCCTTCGGGAGGCCGGCGGCACTGACAAACACCCCCATCCCCCGGGCTGCCGGCGGTCAGGCACCTACCCGAGGCTGGCGGGCTGTGGTGTCCTCTCCACCTTTCACGGGTTGCGGGCAGCGGCTTAGGTGTCCACTCCTCCCACAGCCTCTTCCGCTGTGTCTCCTCCCTCTTTCTCCTAAGTGCTAGGCATCGAATAGGATTGCCTGACGCTTTGGCCAATCGGGAAACAGGTCTCACGACCTGCCTCCTGATTGGCGGGTAGGAACTTTAGTGTGAGTATAATGAAAATGAATTTGCTATCGTCACACAATTGGGTGGGATCGGGATGCAGTGCTCTGTGGGCCGAGCCCACCCTATTTTGAAGCCTATTAGAGCCTCTGGCTCTAATCACGTGCTTCAAAAAAGCACTCCCTCTATTGGAATCCATAGTCTGGTGCCCTGATATGTAGATCAGGGGGTCGGACACATGGATAGGGGAGCACCCTCTATGGACGAGCCACCACTGCTCAGCACCTCCTCCATTCAGAAAAAGCCTGGTATTTTTTTCACAGAATACAAGGAGTTCTGTGTTTGGAGGAGTGGGGATTGTGATGTTCATATGCACCTCCTCCAATCACAGAACACTGAAAATAATGCAAGGCTACTGTGAAATCCACAAGCCTCAGTGACAGACCCCCCTCTAACATGTGTACCACCATCTAGTGTGCTACTAGCGGTAGTGTAGGCAAACTCTAGTCTGGCCCAGGGCTAAGCCTAAGCTATGGAATCTGGGTCAGGGTTATAAGGCTGGTTTCACACAGGCTTTGCAATCAGGTGCACCTGATGGGACCCTCCAGTTTCTTCTATGGAGTGGCAGATGTGCCCGCTGACACCTGCTGCCATCCAATACGATCCTGTCCGCCAAAAACAGTGTATCAGATGACAGTCAGGTGGAAATGTTTCCACCCAATTACCCCATAGAGGTGAGCGGGGCAGTGTCCATCTCTGCTATGCATGGCGGATCGGACACGGACCTCTCTTCTGCCTGCTCAGCGGGGAGATCTCCTGCTGAGCAGGCGGATGTGAACTACGAACATGCCCGTGTGAAACTAGCCTTAGTGTTTAGGTCTGAATGACTCATCCAGGCAGCCCTCTGGTGCCTCACCCTGGTTCTAGAACAGGGATCTCCAAACTACGGCCCTCCAGCTGTTGTACGAACTACACATCCCCTGAGGCATTGTAAAACTCTGGCATTCACAGGCATGATGGGAATTGTAGTTCCTGAACAAATGGAAGGCCATAGTTTGGAGACCCCTGTTCTAGAATATTGGAGAATGGTCTAGAAATAAATGGGCAGAGACATGGAGGGGCTGCTCTGCATATTTGGAGGTCCTTGGCCAATCCCCATGAAGTGGGCCTGGCAGGGAGCTAAGGAGCCTTTAAATTGGATGTAAACCCGAAAAATAAAATGTAATTAATAATTCTGCCTGGTAGAGTATAGCATGTTATGCCGTCTGTGCCCAGTCTTGCCACAAAGAGTTAATCTAACTTATTGACATGAGTAATGAGCTTATCTTTTTTCAGGAAGAGAAAGTCCGACTAGCAGGGAAATACACAGTCGATCTGCCCCTTGCTCTGTGAGTGACAAGCAATTTGCTTATCTCCTTCACACAGCAGAGAAAGATTTACACCCCCCCTCCTCAATGTCTCAGTATAGAGGTGGGTGGGGAGGCTTGTGACATCACAACTCCACCCACCAAACTCCAGCAAACACAGACACCCTCTGATTTCAGAGGTTTACAGAGCTGATAGTGCTTACAGGAAGGACATTTTCAAGGTAGGGATAGATGCAGGAGGCTTGCATGTATAATTATATATATATATACATACACACACATTAATACTATTTTCCCGAGCCTCCCGCTGAATATTCTTGCAGCCAGTCACTATAGCATTTTCACACAGCCAGGTGCACATACAATCCTGCTTGTCTCCAATGACCAGTCTAGGGGATGAATTTTCAATGCTTTATTTGTTGAACTTGGATAGGAGAAGGGTAGAGATAGGATACTCCAAGTAACTGAATGTAACTGAGGACAAATTCTCCCTAGGTTCTGTACAGCAGGCGGTCAGTGGCTTCACACAGCAGACTGACTCCAGTGAAACAAGTCCATCTTTAAGCAACAAAGGACATGCCGGACTTTGTTTCTTCAAGACACTAGCCAGTGTCTCCTTTCTAACTCAGTGTAGCAGACTACCAATACACTCTATGGCAGGCTGACTTTAGCAGAACAGGTCCCTTGTTAAACAGTAAGGACAGAAGCTGGACTCTGTACTTCAAGACACTCTCCAGTGTCTCCTTTCTGGCTGGCACACCCAATTAAGCTGATATGAGGGCAGGGGAAATTCTCAGGGATTCTCTCACAGATCTGTACTCACACCATGTCCTGGGACAGTCGGTAGCCCTTTCTGCCAACCTCCAAGCGACACTTTGCCACTGCAGTATCAGACCGAATCCAGAGACATCCTCCCTCTGTCAGCTTTCAAAGGACTGTTTGTTGCAGCTTCAGCATCCGGGTAGGCCTCGACCAGGCCTAGCAGCTGGCAACCTCCTGGATAGGCTTTCAGGCCTAGCAGCCAGGAGCTAAACATACCCCTCAAGCTTGGGTGGGCTGGGGCTCCTAACCTTGAGCCCATGTGCTCCCTTTTATATGAAGGTGTTCACCCAAGATGCAGTGGGTCACCACTCCCCTGCAGAACCACCTCCAAATACACCTGCTGTTACTGGCTGAGGCTTTTCCCCTCTGTCCAATAGGGACCGGTACTACTGAACAGGGTAAAAGATCTCCAGACCACATGAATCAGCACCAGAGCACATAGAGCAGACCTTACTTAAATCAGGCTCCCTGATAAGCAGATATCATATAAATTTACCTGTCAGCTCTTCTGTTAAGCAGACAGAGCCAAAAACTATATACACTCTCTTGTACCCAAACTAGGAGGGCGCTACATCAATATCGGCTGAACCATGCCGGCAGGGGAGTCGGGTGGAAGAAGGAGAAGCAGCGCTGAGGAGAGCCTGGCGGTGGCCCTGCCGGGAGGGGCATTACCTCAGGCCGGAGCTCGGGTGGCTGGCCTGTAACTGTCAAGTTGGGCATCCCCTAATCCCTAACCCCATCCAAGTTATCATATCTTCAATAAAACAACAAAAACACAGCTCAACGACTGTTTTTCTGTTCATGGATGCAAGTTGAAAAATGCTAAATGACTGGCTGTGCAGCAGTGGGAAACCCTGACATTGGCAACTCCTACGGTGGTAGTGCTACACGTGTTTGGAGGGTTAAAACCCCCAGCAGTTTTCTTTTTTTGCCATCTGCGCCCCCACTCGGGTGATTTTCCTTCACTTCCTGTCCCATAGCCAAAACAGGAAGTGGGGTGTCCCCGTTGGAAGTTTTCCTGTTCTGGTGACAACCCAAAATTTGGGATTTCCTGTCACTTTTGGTGATAACGGTAAACAAGACAAATAGGGAGGGCGATAAAACACGGCCAGGGTTCCTATGCCTCCCCATTGTATTCAAAACCTAAAACAAAGACTCCTTTAGCACTACAGGACAGCAATGTGAGTGAGGGGCCGTCTAGTCTGCAGGCCATGTGCCCATAAGCCGCCTGTGAGCCTCCATGCATGCGGTCACGGTCTCTTTAAGGGCAGCCGCACGCTCGCGCGCACACACATCTAATCAGCTCTCTCTCCTCTAATCAGCGGCCCGGAGAGCACAGCCAGGTGACACATGTCCGTCCATGTGTATCCAGCCCTCGCCGACACGCCCCTCCGCGCTGCCGATTGGCCATAACTGGGTCAGGCCCCGCCCAGCCGCCGCCGGATTGGACAAATCTAGGTCAGGGTCCACCTGCCCTCTCCCTCTGTCAGTGCCACATGACTGTAGCAGTGGAAGTTGGAAAACACAAACAGAGCAGGGCAAGCACAGGCGGTGACAGGAGAGCGGAGAGAATCACGGCGAAATAAATAAATAAATGGTAGCTGCAAAGCCTGGAGCTGATTGGCTGCCCGAGGAGCCTCGGTTCATGGATGGAGCTGCCGCAGACTCCTCCTCCATTGTCTGTGCCATAGAGGGGAAGAAGAGCCCAGGAACAGTGCTGCCCATTGATCAGGAATGGGGGGAACTCCTGCCTGCTGCCCCCGTGCAACAACAGCCCTGTGGGCATCTCCTAGCTGGTGCTGAGTGATCGGCCTGCCCTGCACTGCTTCCCTGACATCTCATCTGATCATCACAGGAATACAGGGGGTCTCCTGCACCTTGGCATTCTAATAGCTGCTATTTCATTGGCATCAGGACTGTCCTAGGACATGGCACGGCCAACCACCCAGCTGGCTGGCAGCGAGAAGCTCCAGGGTCAGCAGCTGCATCCTGCTCCTCCCATTGGTGTTCCAGGAGGGGGGATGGTGAGCCTAAAGAGCCTGCTACAAGGGCCCATCAAGGGGCAAGAACGCAGGACCAAGGAGCTGGCCAACTGTAAGTGTTCATCTGCAACCACACCACTTTCCCCCTACAATCTTACTGGGGAGTTAGATTGCCAGCTCTTTGGCCAACACTCACTCCCACCCTTGCTTGGGCTAGGGACCAGCATGCAGAATGTGATACATTGATGGTCAGGCGGGAGGAATGCCCCCCCTTACATTGGTGGTCAGGCGGGAGGAATGCCCCCTTACATTGATGGTCAGGCGGGAGGAATGCCCCCCTTACATTGATGGTCAGGCGGGAGGAATGCCCCCCTTACATTGATGGTCAGGCGGGAGGAATGCCCCCCTTACATTGATGGTCAGGCGGGAGGAATGCCCCCCTTACATTGATGGTCAGGCGGGAGGAATGCCCCCCTTACATTGATGGTCAGTGGGAGGAATGCCCCCCTTACAT
>BLSH010503924.1:192460-211253 GCA_018402905.1 Glandirana rugosa
GCCGCCCCCCCCCCCCCCCAGCCATTTACTGGGGAGACCAGTAAAGACCAGAGAGTTGGCTGGCCATATGCTGTTCGAATCAGCCGGTTCAACATTCAGCAGGAATCGGCCGAGATTCGAACCGTTAATGGGCAGGCTGAATGTAACAAGTTGATTGATCAACTTTGGTACAACCAGCCTGCTGGATTCTCTTGCGATTTTTGCTAGCGGCTGCTAAAGCACTAGCAATAATCGCTGTCGTCTTCCGGGGGCCGCTTCTCCTGTCTGCCCTCGCCGGGAGAATACAGTTGCTGATTCCCCAGTCGTATGTAGGAGGATTTGTTTAATCTGTGTATCACCCAAGGCCAGTCACTTCACTGCGTATACATAAGGGTTTACAACCACTTTAAGGTAGGGTAAAACATAGGCCTGTTAACACATTGACATTACCGACACGTTGAGAACTCAAAACAATGGACGTGTCATAGGAACACGCATTACCCAAGTAGGCAGTTCACCTCTATGGGCTGTGTTTTAAAAATGAGGCATGTCCACTTTTTTCTGTGCATTTTCATGCTCTGTGACGCTCATAGAAATCTAGGACAACACATGGATATGCACATATAATGCATTTTTAATGCATTGTCGGCCCCTCTAAGTCCACAACAATGCTGTCACTGCAGGAATTCAATCCTCATTGGCCAAACCAAAACGGCATGACAATGTGTATTAAAACTCATTGCACCACAATGCATAGTAAAAATGTATCAACAACATGCTACAGTGGATGATAAAAAATGCACTAAAAAGCCCTAGATGGGAACCTGACCAAAGTGTTGGCTGTGTAGAAAAGTGTATGGAATGGAAGAGTAGATTTTATAAAATGGATCATTTGTCTTGAAGATTGTTAGACCATCACTTGCTTTACAGTAATTAGAGGGTTTTGGTGTGGGTACGTGGGCTGTGTGGCTTTGTGGGCTGTGTGGGTACGTTGGCTGTGGAGCTGTGTGGGTACGTGGGCTGTGTGGGTACGTGGGCTGAGAGGGGAGGTTGGCTGTGGAGCTGTGTGGGTACGTGGGCTGTGTGGGTACGTGGGCTGTGTGGGTACGTTGGCTGTGGAGCTGTGTGGGTACGTGGGCTGTGTGGGTACGTGGGCTGTGTGGCTTTGTGGATACGTGGGCTGTGGGTACGCAGACTGTGGCAAATCTGTGCAGAGTGTAGAACGAGTGGACTCCACCTTTGTGTTTTCAGCTCCTTGCTGGTGGTATTTGTAGCTCTCACGTCGTATTTACTATGTATCCATATTGATTCAGTATGTAATTTGAGTTCCTGTGCTATTTCAGGTTGTCGGTTTAAAAAGAAACAAAAGTGCTCGGTCAGTAACTTTGTCAAAAGTTTTGTCAGCAAAGTTGTAGAGGGGTTTGCATCCCTGGTAAGCGGGTTTATCCTGTCCCCTCTGCTATTTGCTTTTTTACAGATTTACTTTTGAATGTATTACACTCGATTATATCACTGTAAATGATGCAATGATTAAAACTGAAAGGGTTACAAGTAATCCCATCCGGTTGCACAGTGTGTGAAGGAACTTTTCCTTTGGCAAATACAGAGCGAGGGGAGAAACACCAAACCTATTTCTTATTTGGAGTTTAGCTGGAGGAAATCCGCCTCGGCCACAAAGCATAACCAGGTTGCTATTCTGTGCCGGGATGAAATGTTGCTGTTTCTGTGCGGGGAACCCAAATCCTAAAGTCTGAGTAAGGGGAATTATTTCCAAGAACCCATTCCTGATGGAGGAGTGCAGGGGCTCTTTGCTGCCCAGTGTGCATCTCATGTAGGCCAAGGATCGTTGTGTATTTGTGCTCAGGCATGATCAAATTTGCATGACTGCTGAAGAGCATAGGCTGAACGCCATAAGGGCTAGTTTACACTTGCTTCAAAACATGGCTTCAGACAGGCTTTGTTAAAGCTCTCCGAATGCCTTTGGTGGGGCTTCGATGGGGCTTCAAGCGAGCTTTGCCATGGATTTCTATGGAGGTTTTAAAGACTCTTTGAAGCACCACTAAAGGTACATGGGGTATAATTTTTGAAGCGAAGCCAAAGCAAAAGCAAGGTGTAAACAGGACTGTAAGCGAACAATTTTATTTAGTGATGGGAGCTTTGACTAGCGCTCTCAAAGCATGTCCGAAGCCTTGTTTTTGAAGCCAGTGTAAACGAGTCCTTAATATGTGTTGAAGCCAAAGCAAGTGTAAATGAGCCCTAAGACAACCATATTTACAAATATCCTTGCCCACCTTTTTGGTGTTTTTTGTTTCTCTGATTGGATGAGTCAGAGATTGTGACATCAGCCCACCTCCCTGACTCATTGCTAGAATACAAAGCTTTCTCTGAATGGCTGAGCGCCGCTGTGATAGTCTGTGTTCCGGGCATGAGGCTGGTAGTTTTGGCTTGACCCAGAACACAGTGCAAAATGCACAGTTGTACCGTCTAAAATGCTTGCTGTAAAAATAGGTTCCCAACAAACATTATTAGTAAAGGAAACGGTTTACGCTGGCAAGGTGAAAAACTCCTGAGGAAGCTGCGACAACCGACTTAAAAAGGAGAGAGCGGTGCAAGCGGGCGGGCAGGCTAGTCTTCCCTGTTCTGCAGCTGGTGAGTAATGAATTTACCTCAGAGTAGAGCTTATATAGGTGCCTTTCTCACGGGCTGTCCGATCGGATCCACCTGTCAGTTTTTCAGGTGGAGCTGATCGGATCCATTCTCATCCTATGGAGTGGCGGATGTCAGCTGACACCCGCTCCCATCCACCAAAAACAGAGAGGTGGTGGTCCTATTCCCCATCCGTCCATCAGATGGTATGGCGACGAACAGGCTTTCCATTTCCATTCAATTGCCCCATAGAGGAGAGCGGGACTGGGTCTGTGCCCACTCTGCATAGCAGAGCAGACAGGAGAGGACCTGTCATCCGAATGCTCAGTGGGACTCAATGGGGAGATCCCCTGCTGAGCAAGCGGATTCTGCTTAGCGGAGGTGTCTGTGTGAAAGGGGCCATAGAGTTCAGACCCTGACCCTTCACCCTGTGACCTAGCAGCTCATTATTTAGCACCCTTCAGTTTGTATTCTTGTCCACACCCAGTAACAGGGCCATGCTTCTTGCAGTCAAGACGAGCTTTGACTGTACTTCTCCTATTGATCACAGGAGTGCAGTTCTTTCTGCAATCCTGTGACCTGTTTTTAGCAGATAGCAGGCTGAAGCCCACTGTCGGCTGACATCACAGAGCTGGTCCAGGCTGGGGAAAGGTCGCGACCATATGGTCAGGATCCACCCAGATCCCTGGACCGGCACCCAGCTCAGCCTCTCATCGAGACACCGAGAGCCAGCCGCTCCCACCACTTCCATAGCTTGGCAGGGGGTGGTCAGAGCAGAGAGCGGTGACTGACCGTCATTTCACGGAACACTGAGAACCGAGCAATCGGCGGTGTTTGGTCTCAGTCTATAGCTGCATACACACTATATACAATTTTTTTTTTTTCTAGATTTTTTTCCTTTACCAAAACCATAATATAAGGTCAAACCTAAACACTTTCAGTTTGTATGTAATCAGGCGGGCCCTTGCCCTACATAGTTGATGATAAATCTAAAGGAAATCTAACAAAAAGAGCTGTATAGTGTGTATCCAGCTTGAGCCGGCAGGGGACAGATGCAGCATTGGTAGCAACTTCTCTGCAATATAATCCAAATCTACCTGCCTGCTCTTCCTTAGAATGTACACTAAGCTGTACGTGTTCAGCTCAATATATATTCCAGCACTGTTCCCATCTGTCAGGATGACTGCACTCTTGTGCATGCGCTGGAGTTGCATCATCCTGCACCAGCCAGGGCCGGCTCTACCACTAGACGGCCGCCTAGGGCGCACTGCCACCCAGGGCGCCCAGCCCCTGTCTATATACTACCCCAGCCTGTCCATATACTACCATAGCTTGTCCATATACCTGCGGACCACGGCTGGAATGAGGAAGGGAGAAAATTGGTAGAGAGGCGCTGCTAAAATCTCCACCTCTGCCACCTCCACCATATACATGCACAAGGCAAAGGGGGTGGAGTAAGGGGCATGGCCAAAGGGGGCAGCAACATTTTTAAGTTTCGCTTGGGGTGTCAAAAATCCTTACACCAGCCCTGGCACCAGCCAATCAAGCTGGCTAAGGATTGGCACCTGGAACAACCCAGGGAGGGACCTTTTGTGCATTGGACCAATGGAGCTAAGTAAGTATCACAAACTTTATTTCCACTTTAACATTACCAGGGAAGGGTGTTTTTTTTTTTTTTTTTAGACTTGGATAAGAAGGAAGGGTTCAGCATCTATAGGTTTTGCTGTCTATATCCAGTGGTCACCAAGACAGGAAGTGGGGATACAAGTTTTGGCTTTCTATCCAAAGCTGATATAATAACAAAGCTTTGGCTAGAATTCCACTTTATGGGCTTCCAGAATGGTGCTCATAGTTTGGTGAAAGCTTTGTTAATGCTTGCTGTACACAACACTTCAGACAGTTTGTGTGAACTACACCAAATTTTATATCTATGGTTTGATGATGAAAATTTTGCAGAACTTGGAGTACACAGGATCATTGTCATCATCATTTATTTTTTTCTCCTCTTCGCATCTACAATTATGTTTTTTTTTTTTTGTTTTTTTTTTTGTCCATATGCTAGGCGCATGCAGAAAGGGTCGTTAGGTTCATTAGAGATCAGGACCCTACATTTATGATCAGACTCAGAAAATCAAGATAAAGCAGATTTATTTTTGGAGGACTTGCATGCAAAAAGAAAAACAAAGCAATTGTGCAGATCACATACTAACTGTTTATTGAGCAGTGTGCACCTTTAAAAATATTAGGTGTCTGTGCTAGTCATTAGCCTTAAATCCTTCCCTGGCAGTTCCCAAAACTCATGCCTAAACGTGAAAGCAGAACTAAGCAGACGCCTGCTGCCAGCAAGAGTGCACAGTACACGTGCCTGCTCAGTGCTTGTTCTATGATGCAGCTCTGCGTTCTAGTCTGCAATTATACTCAGAACGGCAGGGTGGAACAGATGGCAGGAGGCTTACAGTCGCGCGTGTCAGTGTGTATGTATCAGAGACAGAGAGTGTGTGTGTAGCGTGTATGTGTGTGTCTGCTAGAAGTACATATAGAACACAGAACGAATGTGCCCGTGTTTTGGCTGAATGCATGCATCTACATGCCACGCAGAGGCTTACTCCGTGCCTCCCGCTTCCTGCCATGTACCCAAAAAGCACTTGAGAAAAGGTGATGTGGGGTGAACTGGCAGCATTCAAGCACAGGAGTGTCTAAAGCAGAATATCACAGGGAGGTTGGTTGTAGGTGAGGCTGGCAGAATTATACATGCAGAGACCAAACCTCTCTTATTTGGAGTTTAGAGAATGCGTTTGGTTACGTCTGGCTAATTTAAAGGGCAATGTCATACATGAGAAGCAGCACAAAATGCTACATGGTTGACTATCTTGCAGTTTTGGGTTTGAACCCCAGCTAAGATACGGTCAGCATGGAGTTTGCAGGTTCTCCTCATATTGTATAGGTTTCCTTTCACAATCCAAAAGCATACTGGTATGTTGATGCTACTAGTCTGTATATGAGGAAGGGGGGGGGGGCATTAGAATGTAAGCTTCTTGGAAGGACATGGAAACTAAAGTGCAGCATAATATATATATTTTTATTTATTTCAGGTAATTGTATAGCGACATCAATTTACACAGCACTTTACATATATATTATACGTTCACATTAGTCCCTGCACTCAAGGAGCTTACGAGCTAAGGTCCCTTAGGGTCCTTTCACACTAGCTGTCCGTCCGTCTTACTTAAGCTTTGCTCAGCGGGGGATCAATCCACTGAGCAGGTGGATGACAGGTCTGTCTCCGCTCACTGTGCAGAGACGGATCTGTCAGAGCCTCCGCTCTCCTCTATGGGAGGGTCCCATCCCATCCCATCCCATCCAATCCACCAGCAGGATGGAAAATGGGGTCACCATCCATCTGGATTGATCAGATAGCGGCGGGTGTCTGCAGACATGTCATGGATGACATCTGCCACTCCATAGGAGTGAATGGAGCAGCCGATCAGGTCCCCCTGAAAAACTGACAGGTGCACCTGATTGGAAAGCCTGTGTGAAAGGGGCCAAACTCACATTCATACATCTACTAGGGCCAATTTATCCAGGAGCCAATTAGCCTACCAGCATGTCTTTGGAGTGTGAGAGTAATATGTTGCTAAATAAACAACCTCCTGGGCTATTGTAACTGAAATATTTAATCGTTTTGATTATTCTGATTGTGCTGATTTTATTTATGAAAAGTCTTTATTTGCCTCCTTCGTTATGTTCTTTGGGGTTGATTTACTAAAACTGGAGAGTGTGTAAAATTTGCCACAGGTGTGCATAGTAGCCAATCCGCTTCAGCCCTTGTTCACACTGCTGCAGCTTTGAATCTGAAATCCCTGCGCGACTTCAACGAGGCTTGCATACGACTTTAACAGAAGTCAACGTAAGTCATGTTGAAGTCCCACCAAAATAGTGCAGGCACCTTTTTTCTAAGTCGGAGCGACTTGAGTCTCGCCGATTTAGAACGGTTTCATTGCCATTGATGGGGTGCGACTTGTCATGCAACTTTGAACTCAAGTCGCATGGCAAGTTGCAGCAGTTTGCTTTAAGGCCTGCTCCCCACTCCTCTTTCAAGAATGTCACTTTTGGGGAGGGGGGCTCCAAAGAAGGAAACCCCTTTTAAAACGTGTCAGCCTGGTGGGATCCCTCCCTATGCACTGGTGACAGTCCAGTCTGGAAGTACCACGCCACAGATGAGTGGCTATATGAGCGCTTTTAACTTGTGTGTTTGGGGGGGTAATGCACTAGGCCTGGGCACCCTCCTCCTTCTTCTTTTTTTTTTTTTTTTGTTTTTAGTTCTTTTCAGGGGGGGAGCAGGTACCTTATTTTGCCTGATCCTCCCAGGTCACAGCTAGATGCCCACAGTTAAGATGCTGAAGAACTAACCCAGGTGAGGATGGCGCTGGATCGTGGGACAGGTCAGTGGCTGTGAAAGGTTTTTGTAGCTGCTGACTTTTAATTTATGCACCGGAGACTGGAGATCCTCTTTTTAAGCTTTGACCCAAAAAAAAAAAAAAAAATGTGCATACTGATTGGTTTCTATGCACATCTGCACTGGATTTTGCCCCTTCCATTTAGTAAATCAACCCAATTCTTTGACTTTTCAATGTATATCATGTGCTAAAAGGTCACCTTAACCCCTTACCAACCACATAACACCTACAGTATCTCAAAAAAGTGACTACACCCTTCACATTTTTGTAAATATTTTATTATATCTTTTCATGTGACAAC
The DNA here is from genome assembly GCA_018402905.1 of Glandirana rugosa. Taxonomy (NCBI): domain Eukaryota; kingdom Metazoa; phylum Chordata; class Amphibia; order Anura; family Ranidae; genus Glandirana; species Glandirana rugosa. The sequence goes on from BLSH010503924.1 coordinate 199,844, forward strand.
ACTGAAGAAATTACACTTTGCTACAATGTAAAGTAGTCAGTGTACAGCTTGTATAACAGTGTAAATTTGCTGTCCCCTCAAAATAACTCCACACACAGCCATTAATGTCTAAACCGCTGGCAACATAAGTGAGTACACCCCTTAGTGAAAATGTCTAAATTGGGCCCAATTAGCCATTTTCCCCCCTCTGTGTCATATGACTCGTTGGTGTTACAAGGTCTCAGGTGTGAATGGGGAGCAGGTGTGTTTAAATTTGGTGTCCTCGTTCTCAGCCTCTTACTGGTCACTGGAAGTTCAACATGGCACCTCATGGCAAATAATTTTCTGAGGATCTGAAAAAAAGAATTGTTGCTCTACATAAAGATGGCCTAGGCTATAAGGAGATTGCCAAGACCCTGAAACTGTGCTGCAGCACGGTGGCCAATACCATACAGCGATTTAACAGGACCGGTTCTACTCACAACGGGCCTCGCCATGGTCAACCAAAGAAGTAGAGTGCACATGCTCAGCGTCATATCCAGAGGTCTGACTTTGGGAAATAGATGTATGATTGCTGCCAGCATTGCTGCAGAGGTTGCAGTGGTGGTGGTGGGGGGGGGGGCGGTCAGCCTGTCCAGTGCTCAGACCATACACTGCACACTGCATCAAATTGGTCTGCATGGCTGCCATCCCAGAAGGAAGACTCTTCTAAAGATGATGCACAAGGCCTGCAAACAGTTTGCTGAAGACAAGCAGACTAAGGACATTGGTTACTGGAACCATGTCCAGTGGTCTGATGAGACTAAGATAAACTTATTTGGTTCAGATGTCAAGTGTGTGTGGCGTCAACCAGGTGAGGAGTACAAAGACAAGTGTGTCTTGCCTACAGTCAAGCATGGTGGTGGGAGTGTCATGGTCTGGGGCTGCATGAGTGCTGCTGGCACTGGGAAGCTACAGTTCATTGAGGGAACCATGAATGCCAGCATGTACTGTGACATCCTGAATCCGAGCATGATCCCTTCTCTTCGGGGACTGCTCTGCAGGGCAGTATTCCAACATAACTTTTTCAAGCACACCTCAAATGACCACTGCCTTGCTAAAGAAGCTTAGGGTAAAGGTGATGGACTGTCCAAGCATGTCTACAGACCTAAACCCTATTGAGCATCTGTGGGGCATCCTTAAACAGAAGGCGGAGGAGCGCAAGGTCTCTAACATCCACCAGCTCCGTGATGTCGTCATGGAGGAGTGGAAGAGGACTCCAGTGGCAACCTGTGAAGCTCTGGTGAACTCCATGCCCAAGAGAGTTAAGGCAGTGCTGGAAAATGTCAAAATATTGACACTTTGCACCCAATTTGGAGATTTTTCCCTTAGGGGTGTACTCACTTTTGTTGCCAATCGGTTTAAACCTTAATGGCTTTGTGTTGAGTTATTTTGAGGGGACAGCAAATTTACACTGTTATACAAGCTGTACGCTCACTACTTTACATTGGAGCAAAGTGTCATTTCTTCAGTGTTGTCACATGAAAAGATATAATAAAATATTTACAGAAATGTGAGGGGTGTACTCGCTTTTGTGAGATGCTGTATATGCCGTGACAAGAAAGGCATGCTTCCAGCACAGTGACCAAGCTGTCGCCAGCAGCTATTGGTCAAGGCTTCTATTTGGTGCCATCAGGACAGTTTCCCAATTATGTGACCGTCTAGCATAGCAGTCACATGATACAGAAGCAATACTGCCTCCCGGACTTTAAAGCTTAAAGGAATGCCGGGAAGCATCATTATGAGGTTAAGGCATTTCTACTAACCTAAAAATGTGCCCCTATAGAAGAAGAGGGGTAATGCCTCTCCTGCAGCCCACTCCTCCAATCTCTGATGTAATCAAGGGAAATGGCCTCTCAAATATTCAGTATCCAGCAAACCCGTGTTTGTCCAGCCAAAACTTTTTATTTTTAGATAGTGTGGGTAAGGGTTAAAATCTCTGTTGGGTTTTTTACTGCTACCTGGTGCTCTACTAGAGAAAAAAGTCTGGCTGTAGTTCTAGTCCTTCCCTACTTCACTAAAAGAAGCATTTTTCCATTTTTGTCGGGGTGGAGATTTCGCTTGTTCCCTGTCTGGTGCGACCACTGTCGCTGGGAAGTAATATCCGATTTCTGTGCCGTTGCCATAGTAGACAAACCAGCTCCAATCCTTAAAGCGACTCTGCCATGATTCATACTTAAATAGAACATAATGGGGGAATTTACTAAAACTGGAGCACACAGAATCTGATGCAACTGTGCATGGTAACCAATCAGCTTCTAACTAATGTTTAAGCTTTTGACAATAAAACCTAGAAGCTGATTGGCTACTCTGCACAGCTGCACCAGATTCTGCGCGCTCCGGTTTTAGTATGGGACGCGAGTGTTTGCAAACTGTTAAGCCTCATACACACGGGACGACTATCATATACAACAGGTCATACTAACGACCGTTGTATGCGAAATCGATCGTTCGTGTGCGCGATTAGAACAGCCGACATACGACAGTCGTACAAGGGGAGTTGTATGAGCAGTCTAGAAAACTTGGTCGTACTAACAAGAGGTCATACGACCGTTGTATTGTGTGTACAGAGCAGTTGGTACAACAAGTTGTATTGTGCAAAACACGCATGCTCCGAAGTCAGGAACGGCCGGATGCTAATTACATGCACCTGAACGTTCTTCTGTGCTCGTACGATCGTGTAGTGCAGTCAGTATGCAAGTTACATTATCCAACATACGATTTGAGACGATCGTAAGTATGATCGTCGTCCCGTGTGTACGAGGCTTTAAGTGGGGTACACACTATAAGAAAATTGGGTGAACAATAGTCCAATATTTTTATTTTTTTTTTCCCTCGTTGTTTCACAGCAAATCGGAAATCGGAACCGATGAACGAAAATTCTCGTATGAGAGGCTTTTTTTTGTTCCTGATCATGCAGTGTCTTTCCTGAATTTTCTTGTATGAAAACGGTACACCTTAAACGACAATCATTTGTTCTGTTCCCGTATGAGAAAAATTTTGGAGTTTGTCCCTTCAGGAATTTTCAGAATCGGCTGTGGAAAGTTGTGTACACACTATACAAAAATTCTTTGGACGAGAACGTTTGCCCAATTTTCTTAGCCTGTACGAGTCTTTACACGTAATAACGCTCTATCGGAAATGATGGCTCCATATAGGCGCACTGACACTGCCAAATGTGATGTAGATTTAATTAAAGTGGAAGTAAACCCTCTTATTGGTTTCAGCCGAGGAAGCTGCCGTATTGGCCTCTGTTTAATCTTCAACTGCCATGTGATCAGCTATGACATCAGCCATTGGATGGTTTGGCAGTTTGGTTGCAAGCACATCAAACATGACTGTTACATTCCTGGCATGTGCCGGAAATGGAACGGTTTTTGAAACTGTTAAATCTCTAGGTTTATTTCCGTGTATAATGCTCTCTTTTTTAATTCAAGGTCCCTGCTGGACTGATAAATGAATAAAATGCAAGGCTAGATCATCATCACTATGTATGATTTGTAGAACTAATGAGGTCTTGGGAGGTTAAATCACTCGGTTACTGCTCCGTTTGTACAAGGGATTACATGAAATTTAAGTCATTCAGCACTCTCCTCTGGGCTGAAGCTTAGCAACAAACACAAGAAATTAGCCAGCTTTACCAAACAAGAGGAAGTGGAGAACATGGGTTATACAAGGGACATTGGCGGGGATGGCACACAGATACATTTATATGGCTCGTTCGTTTACTGTCAGATCTAACAAGCGATTATCCAGATACAACACAAGCACTAGTAGAAAAAGCATTTTAAAGTATTTGAATAAGCATATTTGGATAAGCCCAGTTTTTATAGCAGGATATACTATTTATCTTAAATCGGATGTAAACCCTCTCATATACCCAGTGAAGTGAACAGCCTCAGATGATACACAGAGATGAAACAAATCCTCCTACATAAGTTTTACATGTATATCTGCTGTCTTCAGCTGTAGGAAGTGCACATCTGGTTAGAGATTCTCTCTTCCTGTTCAGCACTGGGAGTGGATTCTTGGCATACAGCCAAGACAGCTGATTGAAGGAAAGGCACACACCCCCTCTACCCATAGGCAATGGAAAGACAGAATGTTCAGTGCTGTGACCAGACCAGCTCTCTGCTAATCTATTTATAGCACCCACCCAGATAGAAATCTCAGGCTGCTTTTTATCTTGGTCGTTGGAGAACTTGTCAGAAGTTATCATGCTGATAACAGAAGAACGGAGCAGCAGAAAGACACGGGACTTGGGGCTTTGGAGAGAGATAAGAAAACACTGGAGATTATATATATATATATATATATATATATATATATATATATATATATATATATACATGCCCTCAAAGAGCTTACAATCTAAGATCCATAACTCCTGTTCATACATACACATACTAGGGCCAAGTAACCTGCCAGCAAGTCTTTGGGAGGAAACCCACGCAGGCAGGTTGGGCTTTGAACTGGCGATGAGTGCTGCTAGGCAGAAGTGCTAATTACTTAGCCGTTGTGCTGCCAAGCTTGGACGATTGTTGAAAGTATGTATATGCCATATCTGTGGAATCCCTCTAAAAGCTGGAAAATCACTGTATAGACACTCAAGGATCCTCTGACGTTATCAAGACCAATGTAAGGGCCATAGACCTGCATTAGACATGATGGACAGCCTACTGCCAGAGTATAGGGGAGCACCGTCTTCTGGGGTAATGGAAGAGCGGGTAATAGTGCTCTTCCTGAGACAGAAGTGAGCAGTTAAAGTCGCATTAAACCCAAAACCAAAGATGTAATATATTGCAGCTTACCAAGCATTAAATCTGGTGGTTGCATTATTTTTCTTAAGTGTTTTTTTTTTTTTTTCCCCTCTGTTTTTACCTGGTGATCTTGCGAGTAACACACTTCCTGTATTAGAGTGCCCCCACTATGGATGAAGAAGCACATGTTACACATTTGTCAGTCTGGGGAGGGGGGCGGGGGTGTTAAATGGACTAGCAGATTTAAATACACTAACAAATTGAAGCCACATTTTAGTGAACATCTTAAAAGCAGTTAAAGCAACAGTTTTTCTTTTCCCTTTTTAGAATAAACATTTTGTGTCAATAAAAACTTCCTGCAAAAACAAAGGGACAATGGCGCACTGGCCTAGCGCATTATCTTTGATAGAGCCTTTATTTAAAAAGTTAAAAACACACTCACAAAGGAGCAGTTAAAATAAAGCATTCCAAGCATATGTGGAGTCCTGCCAATTCATGGACACGTCATATATGGCTGGTTCTCACACTGCGAAGGCTAACGCGTTTCAAGGTTTTAACCTCCTCTTCAGAGCCTGTCAGTGTGAAATGGCTTGTCTCATCTCTGTAACTGATATATCTGCAGGACAGCTTGTTCTTTTGAAAAACAGACTTGCTAACCAGATCACTGAATGAAAATAGAAGAAAGCCTAAGAAAGTAAATTAATGCAGCCACCACATCTAAGAAATGGTGAGCTGCAATATAATGAAGGTTTGCTTTGGGATGAATACCACTTTGTCACATGCATTGCAGAGACAGCCCCACTGCAAAAGAAGACTTTTAGCTTTCCCAGGGTTGGGATTTAAATCCATCATTCACTAACTGCTAATGGTGAATGTTTGAAGCAGAAGAACATTCGTTAAATTCTTAATTCAGCTTTTGTTTCGTATACTTGAATGCAAAATCCAGATGTGCAGTCAGTCGATCTGGCAAGTGCACAAGCAATGAACGCACTTTATATTATGGAGAACAATTTGATCAACAAATGATTGCTGGACACATTTTTTCCGGCTTAATAAATATACCACCATGTTGTCTGAGAGCTGATTGGAGGGACATGACACAACAACCTGCACAGATGAACAGAGCTGAGGATGTCAATCTGCTGGAGATTCCCCCCATCACCATTTTTCTCTTGGTGTCAGGAAAAATTGTCAGAAGTGACTCGTACAGATAGCAGAGGAATGAAGCAGTAGACAGAATTTACACATAGTGCTTTTAACTGCGACAAGTACACACTATAGAGAGATGTGCTTTGTTCATATTTCATGTAATATTGCAGAGCATTTGTTCTTAAGGTTTAAAGACTTTATCAGCTCCTCTTTACAAAACATTCTGATTTTTAATTAAAATAAAAATTGTCTTAAAGTGTTACTAAACCCACAACATTAAAATCAGTCTGTATATGCAGTAGAGCATGCTTGTTATACTCACTGTGGAACCTCAGGGGTTAATCCTCTGCATTGTGTAAAAAGGCTGTTTGATCCTGTATGCACAGATACTCCTTTTTCCACTGACTCCAGAACAAGTCTGGATAGTACAGAGCCTTTGGAGTCAGGCTGCACATGCTCAGTTTGGTGTGTGTATTGCTAGAGGGTTTTTTTTTTTCTTGGGAGGGTGCATGTGATCAGCACGGCCAATCAGCACTGTCCAGAGAGAGGGTCAGAGGTCCTGGATCCTGATAGGACAGCTGAGTGCCATATGAATACCCCCCTACAAGCTTTACCAGGAACTGATAGTCACAAGACTGCTATCTATTGCTGATGAGAAAAGGTAATTCGCCTTTATATTTACTAAAGTAATAGCATTTCCATGTTCTGTGTAATGTGGGAGACCAGATATAGTGACTGCAGGCTCCTAGGTTTAGTAACACTTCAATAGTGCTTTTCTAATGCAGGGCAAAGCAATAGACTTTATATAAAGTTGTACTAAATCTTCCTTCCCTGAGCCGTGGCACCAGGGGAGGAAGTGGACCTTGGAAAAATAGGGTCCCTGGTCACCCCCCCCCCCCCCAAAAAAAAGACATGCCAATTGTGGCATGTTGGGGGGGGGGGGGTGTCACCTTCCATTAAAGCAGAAGTTCCACTGTAGGGTGGAACTCCGCTTTAAGGTCAAAAATTCTCCAGTACCTTTCCATGCCCCTTGTCCCCAAATACTTATCTATGGTCTATGTTCTCTGCCTCTGGTTACAGGATGAACCTCTCCCTGAACTTCCAGATTGTAAAGGATGGTAGTGAGGGTAGAGCAGTGACAGGCTGCTGTTAGGAGGGGTAAAAGCATGGCTTGCCGAGTTCGGTGTGTTGATGGATGCACACAGCTTAAATTGGCTTCACTCAAATCCAGCTCGATCTCCTTTTGCAGCCTTCTAAAGTACACACCTGCAAATAGATGGGGGGGTCAGTAGTTTGGGGCCAGCCAAACACAGATCTAAAAGGATATTTTTAACCCCTTCCTGTCCGTGCTATAGCTGAAGGACGGCTTCAGCACGGGTCTAAATTGCCAGGAGGGCGTCCATGTACGCCCTTCCGTGGTCGAACACCCTGCAAGCGGCGTGCTCAGTAATTAGCGACTCAAGGAGACTCGGCTGATCACAGATCGGAGTAAGGGGCCAATCCTGCCAATGACAGCTGATCACGTGATATAAACAGAGCCGGTAATCGGCTACTTTTTTCTCATGCTGACAGCGTTGGGAGAAAAATATACCCGATCACCGGCATCCGTCCCTTACACAGAGTGCCACCGCCGCCTCATCTGTGCCACCTGGCAGTGCACAACAGTGCTGCCGATCAGTGCCAACTATCCGTGCCGATCAATGCTGCCAATCCATGCCTCATCGGTGCTGACTATCAGTGTTCCTTACCAGAGCCTATCGGTGCCCATCAGTGCAGCCTCATCAGCGCACATCAATGAAGGAGGAAAAGTTACCGGTTTGCAAAATTTTATAACAAACTATGAAAACTTTTTTTTTTTTTTTTTTCTCTCCAAATTTTCTGGCTTTTTTGTTTGTTTATCAAAATATAAAAACCCCAGTCATGATTGAATACCACCAAAAGAAAGCTCTATTTGTGTGAAAAAAATGATAAAAAATTAATTTGGGTACAGCATTGCATGATCACGCAATTGTCATTCAAAGTGCGACAGCGCTGAAAGCTGAAAATTGGCCTGGGCAGGAGGGGGGTTTAAGTGCCCATTAGGCAAGCAGAAGCGTAAACTTCCTAAGTGTGGACCTTCTGTGCTGACTTTTTTTGTTTTAAAGGGCTTAATATCACTTTAAAGCCGCCTTCGTAGCTGCACATATTCACTAATCGATCGATCCCGCTGTTCTAAAAGAAAGGGAACGTTAGCCGTTTTGCTCATCGATACCAGTAGGGAAGCTCAGTATTCTACACTAACCCAGAATAACCCCACAAATAAAAAAAATGTGTAAGTCATCTTGGATGTCCTAAGCAATGTACATAAAGGGTTCCATAAGCCGGTCTGGCAGGTCCCCATAGAAGACGTGATTCTGTCGGTGGACATGTTTGTATTACGAAGGAATCTCTTCCTGTAGAATCGTTGACTATGTCTTTTGGTTTGTGTCATGATTGTCACTACACGTTTTCCATCACTATAATTTTATATGCATCTACAAGAATGAAGTCATGTGACAACTTTGAATCCAACCTATGAAAACCTTCGGTGTATTAAAAACGAATTGCATAATTCTTTATAGTTGGCAAACTCTACCCAAGCCTGATTTTTCAGTTTGGCGTGGCTGCTGACAAATTGAATGGCATGTTGACTTCTTGGAAGTCTCATGGAGGGATGAGCTCAGCATGTTCAGGCTTCTATAAATTGGGAAGTGGAGAAGGCAGATGAACGCTGGTGGTCAAGTGAAAGTTATTGCAACAAATCATGCCACCTGTGCTTTTCTGATGATAGTCCTTATCATAGTGATAATGTGAACTCCTAGTCCAGGTAATTACAGAAGGTGTGGCTGTTCAGGTAATGCTTGGCTCAATGATCTAACTACTCGCTGCACAGTGTATGATGATAAAGGAATGTGACGGCACCCATGGCAGCGGATGAGACGTAGCTTGTTCTGAGGCAGTAATTGAGGTGCCACTTGTTGCATTGTTTGGGTATAGCTGCTCACAACAGCTTTTGCTTCCTCCATTCAGCATAATGGAAGACGTTTTCAGGCATTTAGATAGCTGTTGAACAAACCTTCCATTTATTCTAGTCCCTAACATGTCCTAATCGCACCACCTGCGCCCCCAACCATCTGACGCTATACCCTTGGCACTATGGGATCCCACCACTGCGCAGGACATAAGATTGCAAACTTTTAAGGACAGCATGTGATAGGAATGAACCTCTGTACTCTGCAAAGCTCTGTATAATACAAAGGATTTTTGAGAGCCCCTGAAGGGACCTTGCTGAGAGTTCAGCCAGACAGGCTGTTTCTCCGCTTTCTTGTCTCCAGAAAATATTAAATCTTCTGTCTTCTATCCCAAAGTTACTTTGTAATATCCGCCTCTATTTAGTTGCAGATCTGTTCGGTAATGAAACAAAGCAATTGTTTATATACAAATTATTATAAGATGTTTCAAATAACACAGTATAGTCTTTTTCTGTTTTATTCTAGGCATATAGAGAAGGACATTACTGATGTACAATTCTCTACCATTAGTAAGGTTTTAGCTTAAATGGTAAGTCTTGGAGCCAGGTACATGGGACCACTGATGGAACTGCCACCATAGCAGCCCACGCAGCTGCTATAGGGCCTGAGCTAGGGAAAAGTCCTGGACAAGGCCCTGGAGATGAGAGGCTGAAGGACGATCCCATATCCTTGCCAGCCCGTTCTGCCTATAAGCTGTTGAATTGGGCTGTCCAGCCACATATAGACCTTCATCATCGCAGGACCCACTGTGACCGTTTATCCACTCATCACTGTCACAACACAGAAGTTGGCAGGCGTTGTCTTCGCCAGCCTTAGATGGTTCAAACCTCAGCCGATTTCAGCAGGGACTGGCCAAGATTTGCACCATCTGTGGGCAGGCTGATTGTTCCCAAGTCAGTCCATTGATCGACTTTCGTATGATCAGCATGTCTAATTTTTTTTTCTTTTTCATGCTATTGCCACCGGCTATAGCTGCTAGCAATAATGACTGTGTTCTCCCAGCAAGGACTGCTCCCTTCGTTCCCCTGCCAGAAGAACACAGTAGCACTGCGGAAGGGATTCCCACTTCAACACTGACTGTGTTGATGGGGGGGGGGGGGGGGGAATGAGTGATTTTTGTATCTATGGCCAGCTTTACACTACTTGCTTCCTCTGCCGCTCTGACTGATGAGATCATCTAATGCAGAGCTCAGCAGCCTTCCTTTGCCCGGCTTCTGTGTTTGTAGGTGAGTTGTCACATTGGGTCCTCTGCTGATGGAGAGTTGTAGGACAGTGAGCCTAAGCACCAACACTGCTTAGCCAATTATGTATGTAACTACTGTGAGCTGTCACTCTGCTGTACATTTCCCTATTGTGCACTGCCTCGTTCCTCATGACATGCTCTACGTTTCCTGTTCTGTAACACCTCACTCTGCATGCTAGGCTGTACATAACCTATTCTGCACCCCCGTATTCTATATGCCATGTTGTACATTCCCTAATTGCATAGTTTCATACCATATGCAATGCTGTACAGTCCACAATGTGAACTACCTCAATCCATACACCCTGCTGTACATTCTTTTTCCACACTGCTTCATTCTATTTGCCATGCTGCACACTTCCTATTCTGTAGCATCTTATTCTATTTACCATGATGTATGTTTCCTAATTTACATCAAATCCTTTTATATGACATACTGTACATTCACTGTTGTGCACTCCCTCATTCGGTATGCCATGCTCTACATTCCCTACTCCATAAAGCCTCATTCCCTATGCCATGCTCTACAATCCCTACTCCATAAAGCCTTGTTCCCTGTGCCATGCTCTGCATTACCTACTCCATAAATCCTCATTCCTTATGCCATGCTCTACAATCCCCACTCCATAAAGCCTCATTCCATATGCCATGCTCTGCATTCCCTACTCCACAAAGCCTCATTCCGTATGCCATGCTCTACATTCCCTACTCCACAAAGCCTCATTCCGTATGCCATGCTCTACATTTCCTACTCCACAAAGCCTCATTCCGTATGCCATGCTCTACATTTCCTACTCCACAAAGCCTCATTCTGTATGCCATGCTCTACATTCCCTACTCCACAAAGCCTCATTCCATATGCCATGCTCTACATTCCCTACTCCATAAAGCCTTGTTCCCTGTGCCATGCTCTGCATTACCTACTCCATAAATCCTCATTCCTTATGCCATGCTCTACAATCCCCACTCCATAAAGCCTCATTCCATATGCCATGCTCTGCATTCCCTACTCCACAAAGCCTCATTCCGTATGCCATGCTCTACATTCCCTACTCCACAAAGCCTCATTCCGTATGCCATGCTCTACATTTCCTACTCCACAAAGCCTCATTCCGTATGCCATGCTCTACATTTCCTACTCCACAAAGCCTCATTCTGTATGCCATGCTCTACATTCCCTACTCCACAAA
>BLSH010503924.1:211263-227340 GCA_018402905.1 Glandirana rugosa
GACATGATTTGTCCCAACGGTGGAAAAGAAGTTCGGTTTGGGCTTGTGAAATCGTCGGACCCTGTGGAAACCCACGGGGATCCTCTCATCATTACACCACGCGTATCGCACGGTGTCGCTTGTAACTCACAACCGTTTAACGAGAACGACTGTAGTAACGGGACGGGGGTCACTCCGGTTTGGATGGGGGTCTGTCGACAGGCGTCGAGGGTCTGCCGTTATCTAAACACACACTGGTTGAACCAATGAACCCCACCGTGTCGAGACAGACTTATTCCACAGGCCCAAAATCAGACGGATTTTGGGCCTGTGTGCTAAGTTTTGGGACTAACAGGTACACTTATGGTCTGTCCACCGTTAGGATCATGATTTGGTATAATCTTTTTTTTAGAATTGTTTTTTTTCTGATTTACCTAATCAGTCTCCAGTGCCTTTACGCTATGCGCACCACATTACTACTCTCCTAGGGGCACCCAAAGGTGTCCCAGGCTGCTAAAGTGTTCGGGTTTGGCTTGAAGAAAAGGTGGCAACCCTGTTTAGTACAGCATGGTAAATGAAAGCTAGCATCTGATTGGATGCTTCATGCAGAGATCATTTTGCACAGTGATCAAAAAGAACCAAACGAGCACATTAATTATTCATTTACTGAGTCCTAGAAACTGCTGTCACTGTATGCATCCAATGTCATCAAAGACCTTAAAGAACTGCAGTCTAAACAAAAATGTCCTGTAGTTTCCAAAGGCAAAGCTCTTTAGATCCCTGCATATAACCTACTGACAATTTAACCTTAGGTTCTTAAGCCGAGAGGCTGTTAATATGCATAGTAGCTGATCTCCTAAACCCAACACACAGAATAATTTGTTAGGATACAAGTGCCCCCAGCGCTCCATCCTAAATTAATCAGCTTTTATTTACACTCATAAAGGTCATAAGCAGACAGCAGCAACAGTTCTGATTTCCTGCCACGCCGGACTCTTTAAATGAACGCGTGTCAAGGATCATATAAGAGTTGCTGAGGAAGTCATGTGTGGCTCCAAAATGTTGCTTTTTATCTTATGGTATGTATGTACATGGATAAAAGCAGATTCATTTAATGAAACAATGTGCCTGCTGATAGCCCAGCCCACCGGGGTATGGAGGAAGCATGTGTCCTCATCCACGTGGCTGTACCGTTCCAGAGAACCAGTCATCAGATCCAATGCAATCATGTGATGAGGGACAGTGATGTCATCCACCTGGGCAATCTCAAACACCGCCCTGGCGGACTTCTGCAGTGGGGAAGTGGCAAGGATCCATAGATGGGTTATTTTAGTATAATGAAGGGTGGTGTGGGCTATTGGTAGACTAGTTACTTTGCTCTGAATGGATAACGTGGGTATTGTCTCTTCAAAGTGGTGTGTTAGAATCCCATGTGCTTTGACCTTTGAAGAGGGCCTGAATGTTCTGTTGCTAATAAAGTTGATCACTTATCAAATCTGTCAGATATGCCTAAACTGCCCAATAATATTGGTGCCACAAAAGTTTACTATAGAATGGGTTAAATGCCAGTGTAGAGGTAAAAGTTGATACAAAATGCGTGTACATGATCCTTGTATAAAACAGACTAAAATATTTATCCATCACTGGAGCATGAATGCCCTGGAGGGATCCCTACGTGTTTCAACTCAGTCTTCTTCAGGGGGTCCTTTTGAACAATAAGATGGATAGATTCTGTAAAGTAGACAGCAAACACTGAATCGATTCATCTTATTGTTCAAAGGAACCCCCTAAAGAAGAGTCAGCAAGTATATGTACATGTATTTTGTATGAATTTTTACCTATACACAGGCTTTTGACCCATTATATAATAAACTTTTGTATTTTAACACATCAGTAATTTTCATTGGTGCCTTCAAAATCCCCTCCATAGTTTTGCTTTTCCACCCACCAAGATCTCTGGGGACAGGATGGAGTATGTTTTATTAAATGATTATGCATTGGTGAATTTTGTATAAGCTGAAAGGTTCATATAGAGCAGTGGATTTTGTAAACATTGGCAAAGGAAAGGGGTTCTTAAAGTGGTTGTAAACCTCCGACATGAAATATGAACAAAGCACATCCGTCCTGTAGCGTGTACTTGTTTTAATAAAGAGCATTACGTGTCATATTTGTCTGCTGCTTTGTTTCTCTGCATTAATCACTTCTGACAAGTTTTTCTGACACCAAGAGAAAATTGGTGATACCTCTGCTCTTCTTCAGTATGATCGCTCTACTACTTCCTGGCTTAGCATTACGGTTTCCTGGATCCACTTTAATGAATCCTGGGTAGGCCCAGCACTCACTGAGAGGTTGTAGGTGGAGACATGGCACCAGGAAGTTAAATTGTTGAACCAGGAAGGTGCTTTTTCTTAAAACACATCTCCAGGCAGATTTACTTTTCCCATGCAATGGGGCTGTGCCCGCACTGCAGGAGTCAATTGCTCGTTTTTTTTTTTTGTTTTTTTTTCTAGGGATGAGCATATACTTTGATCCGCCGATCCTCCGCAAAACCACACTCTCCCATGGCCCAGCGGTGGACTGTTCTTATTTATGGAGCATGCTCTGGGCATGCTGATGTCAGGAACAGTCCATTTTCAACACCACTTGAGCATGGGGGTGCCGGACTGGTCTTGTGTGGGGAGGATTGGCGGATCAGATAAGTAGATTTCCAATGTCTTCTTCCCTAGAATAAAATGAGTAGTTAACCTTTGCAATGTGGTCACAGCTCCACTGCACAGCTTTTGCCAGGAGTTCTCACTCCTTAAGGTCAGCGCATCCCAGTCCATTAAGGGGTTTCTGATCATGTGACCACTGTGATTGGCTGTCACAACGGTCACATGATGGAAAAGCTTCAGATCGCAAGTAGAGATTTTGAGCTTTCCCTTAACTGTAACCAGGAGCGCGCTCGGCACAGCTCTGTTTACATCCCGGTGTGCATATATGCGGCCTCTTGGTGTTAAGGCCCACCCCCCGAGAGGCCACATATATGCATACTGCCGCCGCGAAGAGGTTAAAGAACAACAAAGACTCCTGTAGGACAGTCTAAACCACTTAATCCAATGATGATTTATGCAGAAGCCTTGTAAGTTGAACAAACTATCTTTTACCCTTCCTGACTTAGTCAAATCTTTTATTTGTGTCTCACACACTCCTCCTCCCAGACACTGCAGCTCAGTGGGAGGATTTTAGCAACAGAGGCAGTGCTGTCAATCTAGAAAGCCGTGGGGAGGACTAGGTGTGGTCAGGTGCTGTGCAGACAGCTCAGTAGTGACAATGTTGGTGGCCTTGTCCCCTGCAAAATGTATTATCCCATTGTAGGGCAAACTGGCAGAGATTACATGAGAATGGCAACCCTGCTCTGAATTTGGGAGCAGTGCAGCATTGTTACCACACCATCACAGGAAGCTGTATTAGGTAGGCGTCACTGGCAGGATCAACAGGTGTTTGTGGGATATGCAAGCGAGACAAAGCGAAAACTGTAAGCGCAGATTATGTATTGCAAAGCATATTTAATGGGAGGCCATCATTCCACTGATTGACTATATAGTATCACAAGTCATGTGGCTGGTAAAAAATGTAAACCTGTACATGGGCTGATTATAGGTGTGCTGGAGACCTATACATGGTGTATGCAGATAAAGACTTGCAGCAAGGGCCGTGTTGCACATGAGACCAGTTAGTGCGGCTTCCTCAGGTGGTAGTCATAGAGCCTTGCTTGTGATGTCATTGCGTTCTTCCAACCAGGAAGTGGACTTTTTTGTTATCCCAGGATGATTGTTTTATACAATCGCTTTGTCTTTCATCATATATGAGTGTTTATTCTATGATTTTATATAAATTCTGCAGTTTTACACTATGTGGGATTTATTTTTTTTCTTGCATGGTTGTGGGCGGAGATGCTGAGCTACAGTCGGCTCCAGCCTTCCACGTGTGACCAGATTTGCATTGAAGGTATATTGCCTATTTCACCATTCCCAGAGGAGAGGTGTCTGTTTGTTTTTTTTTTCGATCTGGGCAACATAGGCATATAAAGTGTGATTAACTCCATACCCAAGGTATGGGAGTCCACTTCATTTGGTAAGCGCATTTGCCCCTCTATTCCATGGTGGGGGTTCATGGGAGAAGTGGGTGTTCTTTGGACTGATATATGGTGATCACTACTAGTAAGAGGATCCTTGATTAATCACTCTGGATTTTATATTTCTAAATTGTATATTTTTTTTCTTTTAGAATTCTATTTTTATTTGTTGATTCACAGGTCACTTTAAGCGCTGCATGCTATATTCTTTCGGTAGTCCTAGAGGCATGGGTGGGTGAGGCATTGAGGCTGGAGTGCCCATACCTGGGAAAAGCAAATTTTCAGCATTGCTGAGCCTCTTGCCTGGCCTCCTAGAACTGTCTCACAGGCAGGCGCAATGTTCATGCTTCTTTTGTGACGCACAGCATGTTAAAAATGCAGGTTCAGCACCACTGAGCACAGCGCTGCTGACCACAGCACCTACCTGTGTGACGGATGCAGCGGTCAGGCAGGATACTTTTGTTCAGTGATGCTGAATCTGCATATTTTCCGGCCTAGGTGTCACTGAGCAGTGTGTGTGTGGGCCGCACCATTGCTGCATGGCCCGCTCCTAGCTTACACTTTCTTCTATGTCCCCCCTATGTGCCACAGTGCAGGGTGAACCCCTCTTTATTGCTCACAGAGCCTCTTAGGCACGGTTCACACCTAAGCGACTTGTGATCTGACTTGTGTCGCCTCAAGTCGATTGACATCCAAAATTCTATTGAAATGAATGGGAGCCATCCTAATATACACTACTGAAGTTGCACCGACTTTAAGGCTACTTCGGAAAAGGTTCCTGTACTACTTCAAGGTGACTTCTTTCCGACTTCTGCCCATATAATTCAATGGAAGTCGCCTCCAAAGCGGATCCCCCATCTATATTGAAGCGACTTTACAGTTTAAAAGAGAAACATTTTTGAAGGCCCTCCCTTCACTGATTGGCCACAGGCAGAGTCGCTTGGCATGGAGTCATGTTGCAAGTCACCCAAAGTTGCACGGAAGTTGTCTTCAAATCGCCTAGCAAAGTCGCCCCCAAAGTTGTATTGCCTACGAGTGAACCGAGCCTTACAAGGACTGCGGAAAATGGGCCATTTGGCACGCCATAGTGATGTCGCTCTCATCAATTCCACACCGCTTTCAATTAGACTTCATTACAATCCTATTAAAGTTACCTTTCTAGGCCGCTAAGAAATTAATTTGAATTCCAGTTCTTATTTATACATTAAAAACAGAAATATGAATAATAGGTTTTGTATCGAATATACATGCATATTGAATGTGAGTTAGGGACCTTAGATTGTAAGCTCCTTGAGGGTAGGGACTGATGTGAATGTACAATGTATATGTAAAGCGCTGTGTAAATTGATGGCGCTATATAAGTACCTGAAATAGATAAATAAAAATATCCTAAAGCCACATCTAATAAAGTTTGAGAAATCGCGTGTTCCTATCATCCACAACCTGTTCAGACCCGGCCCTGCATGTAATTGAGTAAGATAATAAAAGTGTTTTCCTTTTCAGCAGCATCTTATATTAGATGCAAATAGCATTCCTATGTGGGCATACATCTACCCACATAAGCTCTGCAGAAGGTTGGCAGCAGATCTGCTCCTGCATCCATCCTCCCTGGCTCCCCCTCCCATTTCTCCCCCAGGAATTTAGGATTTCACATCAATTAGTCTCGCTCGGCCGGCTTCCTTTGTACAAGTCCTCTCACTTCTCGTCCCCTCCCTTCTTCTTTTTTTATTTCTAGCACCCTCCTTTTCATTCCCTTCCCTGGGGCCACCTCACACTCCAGCTCCATGTGCAATGCTCACCGCAAACACATCCCTCCCTCCCATAGAGCATGGCCAGCCAGGGAAATCCACTCACGGGGAGCGGCTGCAGGAGCTAGCATGTGCCAGGCCAAGGATGGGAGGCGGGAGGGCCGGGCTTGGTGCTGCAGACGCCTCTCTGTACAGCGACACGAGACCGGATTAGTGCGCAGAGTCCCGTGCACAGACACGCTGGGCACCTGAGTGCAGGCTAGGCTTCACACTGAGGGTGGACCTTGACCCTGTACTGGAGGCACACAGTCCTCCTATTCAGAACAGCCTGTGTGCTACATTCACACATATATATATATAGATTGTAAGCTCTAATGAGCAGGGCCCGCTGATTCCTCCTGTATTGAATTGTATTGTAGCTGTACTGTCTGCCCTCATGTTGTAAAGCGTTGGCGCTATATAAATCCTGTATAATATATATAGTGTGTGTGTGTGTGCGTGTGAGAAGCACTTCTAGGCCTTGCAGCGGAGATAAATCAAAGCAGCAGCATTTTATTGTCAACGTTTCGACAGATTTTATTCAGTCTTTCTCAAGATAGACTGAGCTCCATCGACAAGACCCCCAATCACACTGCAGTGCTTTCTGGACGCTTTCACGCAAAAAAAGCTCACGAAAGCCGATTTCCATTCAATTAATGCTTTCACACTGGGGCGGTGCGCTGGCGGGGCAGTTAAACTCCTGCAAGCAGCATCTTTGGAGCATGTTTGAGGCACTAAAAGCAGTACCTCAAAAGTGCCCCTCTCCATTGAAATGAATAGGAAGCACCACGAACGTGCACAAAAAGCACCTCAAAATGATTCTTTTGAGTCACGTGATCTTCAAAAAAAGCGCACGCTAAGACCTCCAAAAGCGTAGCCGCCATTTTGTGGACAGGTTTCAGGTGCCTCAGTGTGAAAGGGGTCTAAAGTGCCGTTCCTTTGTTTCGTCTCTGCTGCAAGACCGGTGAGTGTCTGTACTGGTTCTGGATTGGTATGGATGGGCACCCAGGCATTTACCTCATACATAGAGTACAGTGGTTATCCTTGGGACTATATAGATAGGTATACAATCATATCATATCACCTGCTGCAAGATCTGAAAAGCGCAGGGCTGTTGTGCAGCACGGAAAATGCAAGGTCAGGTAAAACCTTTGATTTCAGTGGGGCCCCTACATGCTATCTGTGTGCTTAAAAAATGAGAGGCTGCATTTTCACAGCGTGCTGTAACGTGTTGCCACTCAGGCTGTAAGGGCCTGTTTACTCCTACAGCATTGGCCTCCATTGCCAAATGCAAGGACAAGGAACTTTGCCTCATGGCTGATGGTTTAATGCTCAAAAAATGTCTGTTGACAACACAGCACAGCGTGCATCCGTTATACACATGTGCTGTGTTGTAAATGGGTCATAAGGAAAGCTCTCCTAACAGTCTGCCACTTGACAAGACAAAAGGCGCACTGAAGTGCTACCCAACACGTTGTAAAAACGCATGTCTGTGCTCTAGTGCTATGCATGTGTCTTCTTGGGTTGGTGAGCCCGAAAAGGGAATGTCATTGAAATATCCGATTTCAGGGAGGACTATGTAAATTATTATTATTTATTTTTATTATTATTATTATTATTATTATACATTCTATAGCACCAACAGTTTATGCAACACTTTACAATATAAAGGGGGAAAGTAAAATTGCAATACAGTTCAATACAGAAGGAGTAGGAGGGCCCTGCACATGGAGCTTACAATCTAAAGGGAGGTGATACAAAAGGTAATGGCTACAGGGCATGATCTGTTGAAGGTGACTTGAGTACAGTTCTTAGGTGGAGGTGGGGTAGGCTTCCCTGAATAAGTGCGTTTTTCAAGGATCTCCTAAAGGCCGACAGGGTAGGAGCTGACCAGACATGCTGGGGCAGAGAGTTTTAGAGGATGGGAGAGGCTCTGGAGAAGTCCTGGAGGCGAGCATGTGAGGAGGTAAGAGAGAAGAGCAGCAGGTCTTGGGAGGAGTGGAGAGGACAATTTGGACAATATCTGCAGATGAGGTTGGTGATGTAGTTGGGGGCGATGTTGTGGATGGCCTTGTATGTTGTTGTTAGTATTTTGAATTTTATATGATGGGGTAGGGGAAGCCAGTGAAGAGATTGGCAGAGAGGGGCAGCAGTCACGGATCCATGCATCCATATGACAACCCCAGGGAGCACTGAAATCCCTCCAATATATGAAACATTTACACCTCTTCATTGGGGTATGTTCTGTTCTAATGCACAATTGTATCTGTGTATCACATGCAGCATGGTGCATTGTATATGGATTGCGATTTATGATTTACTCTAATTTTATATGTATTCTCGTTCATTTCTACATAACACATTTAAAAGCTGCTAGCAACATTTCAACAAACCACACTAAGATGTGGAGAATATTTGTATTCAGAAGAATGGCACCTAGCTCACCAAGCGTTTTTAAAGCGGAGTTCCACCCAAAAGTGGAACTTCTGCTTTACCCTAGCTACTGATGGTGAATCAGAGCTTTTTGGGGAGGATACCCGATTTTTGACGGGTACTTCCGTTCTGCTCGCCTTAGGTGATCGGAAGTGAAAGGTCTCCTTCCCCCTTCCTCTTGAAATCTTCTGGGACACAGGACAGGTCCTAGAGGACTTTGGGACCAATCATGGTGCGCAGCGCCCACAGTAGAAATGACGGCGCCACAGAAGGGAGGTGGAGAGATCCGAGGCTCCGTGCTGCCCCATCGCTGGACCGGGAGACAGGTGAGTGTCTGTTTATTAAAAGTCAGCAGCTACACTTCTTGTAGTTGCTGACTTTTAATAAACATAGGAAATGGTGTTAATAGAACATGAAAAAGCAGAGGTGTGAATGCATCATAATACATAAATGAGCCACAGTCCGTGGACCCTGGATGTTTGAATTTATATTCCATGGATGCAATTTCCTGTTTTAAATGGTGCAGTTTCCTTTCTAGTGAACATTTTGTTTTTTGTTTTTTCTGAAAATTTAAAATGGAGAAAACGCATTTCTACTATGAGCGTTCACAATGCATTCTGATACACTGATCTTTTCCTCTTCAGCCTCTGCTGACATCGCTCTCCGTCTCTGTTCTTACTAATGTGGTGTGGGATTCACTGCGATTCCTGTGCGTTTCCCGCACCGCATCACAATCGCACTCCTTTCATGCAAACCGCTGCGGGTGTCAATGTTAACAACACCCCAAAAACAGGTTGCAGTGCGATTGGCTGAATTGGAATGCATGGGTGTTAACTGTGAACACCCATGCAATCTGAATCCAGTGTGGCAAAAAGGTGCATGCATCTTTTTTGTGCGGGTGCGGTGCAATTTGAGCCATACAAAATGAATCGGCTCGGATCGCCCTGCAAAGAATCACATGCGAGTTGAACAGGAATGCGGTGCAATTCCTGTCCGAAACACATGCGGTTTCCTACACCGTATCAGTGTGAACCAGCACTCCAGGCTGCTAGAAAGGTCCCAGGCGAATTGCACTTTATTTCTTGTCACCTGGGACAGGAGCTGGCACTACAGAGGATGCATTGGCTCTATATGGCTCCTCCTCCCTCCGTGGCCACCTCCATGCACTCTGGGATGGAGGGTCAGAAATCCATTGATCACAATCTGGGCTTGCCAGCCGGCCATCCAAGAGCATGGGCATGCGCTTCCTTGGTTTGAGGTCGTGGGCCACATCAGAGGGCTCCGCGGGGGCCACGGGTTGAGCACCCTTGAACTGAGCAACATTCTCACTGCAGGGAATGTGGTAGAACTACATAACACCTCATCTCCATAACAGGGAGGTGTTTTGTAGTCCATAGCAGGGAATGATGCTGACTGAATAACAGTCCAGAGGAAAAGAATACAGTTATGAGCTCACAAGACTTCTGGCTGGATAAACAGCTTTTTTTAAGCATATGGTAGATTTGCAGGAGCATTAGAACAGTAGGGATATGAATGTGTATGTGGACCTGGTTAAGGCCCCAGGCTACTGCCTCTATGGACAATGATGAAGAAGAAATGCTCATCAGAAGATCAAATCCTGGATATGTGGAAGTGCTCAGTAGAAAATGTTCATCTTGCTTGGTTTGTTTAGATGATTGAGCTGAAACGTCAGATACAGCCAACACGTTTTGGGGAAATTGGCCTACTCCTTCAGGGCTTGAGCTACAACAAGTAATGGAACCGAGAAGAATTGTGTTTTATAGCTTGAAATAGAGCTGCGCGACCTGACTGCAGTGGGGGCAGTCAATTGGATCCAGCAATAACAGCGTTGGCTGTCTGATGTTGCTGTTCAAATAATTGATCTAAATTAACTTTTCAAGAAGGCCATGGGGTTGATTTACTAAAACTGGAAAGTGGAAAATCTAGTGCAGCTCTGCATAGAAACCAATCGGGTTCCAGGATTTTTTGTCAAAGCTTAATTAACCAAGCTGAAGTTAGAAGCTGATTGGCTACCATGCAAGGCTGCACCAGATTTTGCGCGCTCCAGTTTTAGTAAATCAACCCCACTTTTTACTAGGCACTCTTAACCATATGTTCAGAATGTTTTAGTAAATGGACCCCAGTATGTTCAATTTCATATTCTTAAAACATTCTGAACATGTGGTTAAGAGTGCCTAGTAAAAAGTGGGGTTGATTTACTAAAACTGGAGCGCGCAAAATCTGGTGCAGCTGTGTATCTGCTTCTAACTTCAGCTTCGTTAAGTTTTGACAATAAAACCTGGAACCCAATTGGTTTCTATGCCGAACCAGAATTGCACTCTCCAGTTTTAGTAAAACAACCCCAGTGTGTTCAATCACATATTCTTAAAATCGGAGAGTGCAAAATCTCGTTCAGCTCTGCATAGAAGCCAATCAGTTAACCAGTTTTATTGTCAAAGCTTAACTGAACAAGCTGAAGTTAGAAGCTGATTGGCTACCATGCACAGTTGCGCCAGATTTTGCACTCTCCAGTTTTAATAAATCAAACCCCCCTGTATATGTTCATATTTGCAGCACTGTGTAGAAGTCTTCTCATGCAATATTTCCAGTGTTTCTATGAGGCTCCATTCACACTAGTGCGATTCTTTTTTTCTTTTTCTCCTGCATTTGTCATCACGCTGCAATGCGCGTCAATGAAAATCACATTCTTTATGGGGGCTGCTCACATCACTGCAGCATGGCGCAGTGCAATAAGGTGCAGGTGCTTCATTTGATGCAGCATAATGCCTTTTTGGCCCCATAGACCTCAGTGGTAGTGCATGGTTTTGTGCTTACCAGCCAATCTCCTCCTCCTACAAAAACGCATAAAGCATGAAAACACATCTGAAATACGCTACAAAAACACTGAAAAACGCACGATTATGTGGCCGTGCCATTGTAAGCGTAAGTTAAGACTGGGTGCCTTGGTTATTTTTTATTTTATTTTTTGTTTCTTCTGCACTACCAGCAGCAAGTATTCCTAGTTCACCATTCAAATAACCTGACTTACGTTGAGGATATGCGAGGTTGCATGTCAGTCTGTGCTAGGCGTGTTTGATAAGACAGACGGCAAGGATCAGGGTGTCCATCCAAGAAAGACGTCCTGTGTGTATGGGTGTGTGTGTGTGGATTTACAGAGTCAGATCCTGTGCAGCTCATCCTGGCTGTGTGTGTCTTAGCCCGTGCCGTGTGATTCTATCCTCCTACACACGTGCATTCCCATGTCTCCCAGTAACATGACAGCAGCCCAGCTGTTCATCCGCATGGTCTCCGCTTGCTAATCACCAGGGAAGCCAGAATGTAATTGTACAGCATATAAGCTGGTATTCCAGGAGTCAAGCTGCACAAAGCATAGTGCTGGAACATTTACAAAGTCATACATAGGAAAGCAGTTTAAAGGGTCGGTCCATGTAGAACTGAGATCTCAGGTTAATGGCCTTCTGAAAGAAAATGTATAAATCCTAGGTTTGTGTCTAATCGGGGTGGATTTGATTTAAATTGCTAGTAAAAAGGCTTGAATTAAATCAACTCAATTTAAATCATCATTTTTAAAGAGCAACTGTCCTCTGTCCCGCAGTGACTCCTCTGACCCGCTGTTGACTCACCGACAGTCCCATTCACTTTAATGGGGCGGCTGGTGATGCGGCAGTGACACAACAAGGTGAAGGACGTGGCGGCAGCAGGTGAGTGGATGCCCGCTAACAGGTGCTGCCAGGATGGATCTGAAATAACAGGTGCTCTTTAAATGTAAGGACTTATTCTTGCTGGTAGTTAGAATCTTATTAATATTTAAGGTTACCAATTTTTAGAATAATAAGCTGTCAGGTTAGTAAAACAGCGATATCAGAACCAATTCAATCATACAGTTTATAGTGTACAAAGATTTGCAAAACAATGGGATAAAGGAATATTCCTGAACTTTGTTTTATCTCATGGTTACTGTGAAATTGTGTGAATACATCAATGCAGTGAATGTTATCTCAGCTTGTAGAGCTTGGATTCATTGAATGAGTTACTAAAAATGTATATGTTGCAGAATATACAGCCTTATGCTGCATAACTAAGCTCCATTTCATGCTGAATAAACTAAATTATTACTGTATCCTAAACTGAAAACAATCTTTAGATGGATTTTTACCCCAAAAGCATTTTATTAAAGCAGTTGTAAGCCTATAATAAGGCTTACCTGTAGGTATAATGAATATCTCCTAAACCTGTACGGTTTAGGAGATATTTCCCCTGAAAGGAGGCGCTGACGTCACGGCGAAGGCCCTGCGCATAGCACCGGACCTTGCCGGAAAGTCCGCCGGAAAAAAAAGCTCGCATGCGCGGGAGTGACGTCTCACGGCTCCGGCCACTCGCGGCGCTGGAGCCACAAACCGGGAAGGATGCCGCGAGGGAAGATGGAAGCTCCCTCTCTGGGTACCGAGCCACCCGGTGGAATCTTCGTTCTGAGGTATTTCATAATGAGCTAGTATGCGGTGCATACTTGCTCATTATGCCTTTTGCCTTACAAGTTTTTTTTTTTTTTTTCACCGTATGTGAGTATACAATCGCTTTAAAATAAATTTGATAAAAATCAAAAAAATCGATTTAAATAAAAAAAAAATCAGATTTATTATTATTTTTTTTAATCATTGATTTTTTTTATCCACCCTGTGTCTAATTGGTAACAGGATGTTGTACAGAAAAGAACAATTTTTTTTTCTTAAATGTAGTGAAATAGCGAGCAGGATCTTGTGAGCCAGTTGTTCCTAATTCCTTGAGTACTTCCAACAGGTCATGTTTTAGCATTTCCTTCATGTCCACGCTTGGTATTTATGGCAGCAGTTTTATCCAAAGCTACATTTAGACGAGCAGCTAAATTGCCACACCTCTGAAAAGTGATTCATATTCTGATCGCTTTTCCGAGGCATGTGACCGGGCACAAGGAGGCGATATGATGCCTCATCACTGCCTGTTTTAACCCCATATATGCTGAAACATAATCAGGGCATCCCCATTCGCTTAAATTGTTCTTGTTTGGTGGTGGGGCTACTCGCTGAAGGCAATGGGGGAGATAATTTTTGCCACAGGCACAAAGCATTGCAACCGTAGCATGTAAACACCCCCATCTGCTGTCTTTTAAGGTTGTGGGGTAGTAACAAGTACTTGAGGAGTAAAGCTGACCATACATTATACAATTTTCCTTTAGCTTTACCAAAACCTTCTCCTAATGAGGGCAATCCTAAACACTTTCAATTTGTATGCAATCAGACAGGGCCTTGCACTTCATAGATGAAGATAAATCTAAAGGAAATGGAATAAGGGAATTTGTATGTGTGGCCAGCTTAAAGTAGTAGTAAACTGCGTCTTGCAAATAAAAAAATCCCCTGCAAAGGCAATGGCATAATGTGCTAGTATATGAAATACTTAGAACGAACCCCCCCCCCCAGCGGCACGCTATCACCGCTGACAGGGCTCCCATCTCTCTCCTGGGTTCATGGGCTCTGGTTGTATGAGTGGGCGAAGCTGCGATGACGTCACTCCCATGCATTCCCGGCGGGGCAGCCGCCGGCTGCGGCACGGAGCTCTGAAGGTCTGGCACGGTGACGTCACCAGCTGCATCCATTGGGAATTTCTGCTAAAAACCGTAGGTTTAGAAAATATTCAATGTACCCCTGCAGTTAAGTCTTAATATGGGCCAAGTCCAAAAAAAGACTTTACTACCACTGGCCGACCGCCCACTGCAGCGTGACAGCGGCAAGGTGGTTCGTTATTGCGAAACGCCATCACAGGACGGCGGCCGCGATAACTAGCATTGTGAGTGCGTGCGCGCCGCCGGAGGTGCGCTCACTGTGTTCGGGGGGGGGGGGGCAGGGAGCGGGTAGGGCGGACTCGATCGCCGCCGGCTACCCGCGATGGCCTCCCCGCAGTGAGAGAACGGAGGTCCGTGTAAGTAAACACGGATCTCCGTTCTGTTAGAGAGGGAAGGGCGATGATCACAGGCTTCCTCTATATGGAAGCTATGATCATCCCCTTCCCCCCAGCCAGGGCAGCACCCACACACAGTTAGAATACGCCCAGGGAACACAGTTAACCCTTAGAGCGCCCCCTGCAGGTTAACCCCTTCACTGCCAATGGCATTTACACAGTAATCAGTGCATTTTTATAGCACTTATCGCTGTATAAATGACAATGGTCCCAAAAAAGTGTCAAAATGGTCCGACATGTCTGCTGCAATGTCGCAGTACCGCTAAAAATCGCAGATCGCCGCCATTACTAGTAAAAAAAATAAAAACCCCAGAAATGAATTCTCATCATCCATAAACGCGGCAACTTTTGCGCAAACCAATCAATAAACGCCGATTGCGATTTTTTTTTTTTACCAAAAATACGAGGAAGAATATAAATCGGCCAAAACTGATAGAAAAAAAATGTTTATATATATATTATATATATATATATTATTTTTTTTTTTTTTTTTTTGGCATTTGTATTTTAGCAAAAAGTAAGAAACTTGGGTTTTTTTGCAAAATTGTTGCTCTTCTTTTGTTTATAGCAGCGATCAGAAACGACGCAGAGGGGATCAAATACCACCAAAAGAAAGCTCTATTTGTGGGGAAAAAAAAGGATGCAAATTTAATTTGGGTTCAACGTTGCACGACTGCGCAATTGTCAGTTAAAGCGACGCAGTGCCGAATCGCAAAAAGTGCTCTGGTCCTAAAGTGTGAAATCCTTCCGGGGCTGAAGTGGTTAAAGTTGGAAAATGGTGCTCTGGGCGATGTCTGGTAACAGACTTACATTTTGTATTGCAGCTTGTTATAATTCCACCATCCGTATGACTTTGGTGCCTCATCACATGTTGTACTGTTTTGATGGTACAATCGTGACTTCTTATAATTAACAGAAAAAGGGTAGATGTTTAGGAATAAACAAATCTGAACAAATGCATTCCAACAAAATAAATCATTTTAAAGCAAGAGATGATTGATAAGGAAAATGTGGCCAGCTCCAGTGGGTACTGATTCTAGCCTGCCCCCTACAGGCATACACGTCTTACTCACTGCTCAGGGATCCACAATACTTGTGGGGTATGGGGTGGAATGCAAGCTTACATGCAGGTATCCGGAGCTGGCAAATTCTCGAAATGTCAGAAGGTGCGAGAGAGTCCCGTTTTTATACCTACTGTGTTCATTTTTGTTTTCTCACATCGATTTTTCACTTTGTTTTCTTATGTTTGTTCCTATAGTTGATTCATAATGGGCCAACTATAGTAAAGCATTGTTCTTATTATATATCTTATTATCTATATATACTCCACATTAGCCGTTAGACAGTGAGTGCTTTTGATTGTGATAATAACCTATAGCAAACAACCACCATCACAATGAATGCACTTTTGCAGTTTTTATTTAAAGTAATAACTGTTAATATTGATGTAAACCCAATCACTAAGACTTGTTTACTTTGTTAAAGCGGAGTTCCATCCTATTAAAAGTCAACAGCTACAAAAAGTGTAGCTGCTGACTTTTTTTAATAATCGGACACTCGCCTGTCCCTTGCTCCAGTGATGCAGCCGCCCGCAGTGTCGCTCTTTTCCCCCTCCTCCGTATGGCGCCGGCATCATAAGTGTGGGCACCCAGCTTTGGCATGCGCGCTGTAAATGCCCGTTGTATTTTCTGGGACTGGGACTTGTGACGTGTCCCAGAAGATCGCCGAGGGGGGGGGGGGGGGGGGGGG
>BLSH010503924.1:243611-263489 GCA_018402905.1 Glandirana rugosa
ATCCCCCCCCCCCCCCCCCCCAGTGTGGATGAGAGAAGTAAAATGAAACAATACGTTTGGCACTGGCTTATCTCTAATACAGGAGGTGTGTTACTGGCCAGATCACCAGTTAAAAAAAAACCTAAAACAAAGAAAAATAATGCAGCCACCACATCTAATGAATGGTAAGCTGCTATATATTACATTTTTTAGTTTTGAGTTTAATACCGCTTTAAATATGTTTGCATAATTGAATTGCTACTCCAAAGCCGCTCATAGTAAAATAATTGTAGCTGCTGAATATTAAAATGTCTGCATGCTCAATACACACATACTGGGCCTCCAGTGTCAAAAAACATGTCTTCATTTTGCAACATTCCATATTTGATATCTCTTATTTGACATATCTAAAATGTGACTAAGTCACCTAAGTGGTTTTGAATTTGCAGGGTATTATCTACCATTCGACGTACATTTCTCCTAGTTTCATGTATCCAGCAGGTATGTTCTTTATTTTCATCAGCAAAATTAGCCCTATGTGATAAAATATTCTTGTGAGGTCCACTGGTTCTAAAACACAACCCCTATTATTCGGTCGCAGCTGTACTAATCCTGATGGTAACTGGGCATTGGCTGTAACCTATTGCAATAACCATTTTTTTTTTTCTTATTCAACTGCCACCATCACCAAACTAGAGGTCTGAGTAAGCTTTACATACTGGAGTCTGACCATTCTAAGCCAAACTCTTGGGTGACCCAATGTTTACCTGACACGCACACCCACTATTCTGTGCATATGTCAGTCTTCTGTTGCTGCTTGTAGCCATACTGCATAGCACTTGCATTAGAATGAGAAGAGATAAACAGGCCGGCTATAGATGGAGTGATTTCTTTCCTGCAACCACGGAGTCCCCCATCAACACAGACCGTTTTGACAGGGGATTCCCTCCTGCCAAGCATTTGTCCTCTCCCAGGGAGCTGACAGTGATTATTGCTAGCAGTTACATCAGCTGCTAGCAATAATTGCATGTAAAATCCAACAGGCTGGTTCTACCCAAGTTGATTGATCAATTTGGGTTCATTCAGCCTGACCATACATGGTTCAGATCTTGGCCCATTCCTGCTGAACCAGCCAAGATTCTAACTATCTATGGCCAGCTTTAAATAGATTTAGCTTGTGCATTTTCTTGTGATGTAGGTGGCAGTTTCCTGAGACCGTTAGTAGTAGCCCATACACTTTGAGACTTTTTTGATGCCAAAATCCGTTGTATCATACAACAGTCTGTCTTGCACCTTTTTTAAAGAAACTAGTGCCTTTGTTCTTCCACTGCTGTAAGTATTTCCCTCCATAGACATACCCATAGCAACATGTCTCTAAAGTTATCTACAGGAGTTTCTGTAGTCAGTGGTGCTCACAGTAGTGGAGGATCTGTTGTGCAGGTTTCTTCTAAGTCTCTGTGGGTGGGTGGGGGGGCAGTTTTATTGCTGGAGAAAGGAGGCTTTATGGAAGGAAGAATAGCCCTGCTTAGCTCCTGAACTGTAACCTATCACACCATAGCTTTTTCTGCTGCAATAATCCAAACTAAAGGTCTTAACAATGAGGGGATTTGGTGGCTTCTATGTCCATAATTTCTACCGAGAACACCAGTGGTGCTAGAAAGCCTCTGAGTGTCCATGGTATCTATGCAGAGGTTCTATTTACAACAAGGCCTGTGTTGACTTCATGAAGGTTTCATTGAGAGCCATCACACCGTGGATCACCACTTTCTTGGTCTAGGTGGACTTTTGTAGCAGTGCATGGCCCTCATCCTCTGGGTGATGACACCTGTGAGGAAGGATATCGGGAGGTTATATCAGTTTCCTTCAATTCACCTTCGCATGTTTAGCTGTCTGCAGTATAAGACCGTGTGGGTGTGTGTGTATTTTGCTATGGATGGTGGGGATTATGTATTTTATCTTTTATTTATTTATTGTTTTTCCTTCTAAATGACAATCTAATTTCAGAAAAAAATGAACCTCCGTTTCTTAATAAAGATGGAAACACAAAGAATGGGTTAGAGCTGTAATAATAAAATAATATATTTTTAAATTCTTTATATGGTAATTTGGAAATAAAGAAAATGACACCTGCACTTTGCTTTTATGCAGAAATATACTTTATTGTAAAGATAATCTATTTTTCTATGGGTAGGTAGCCTGCCAGAATTCACACTATATTAGATAATGCTTTTCTATGTGAACCAAAAATATGTAATAGAAACAACTGACTTTAATTAGCACACATTCATTAATTACTGGGGAGATAGATTATCATTTAATTATGTCTCGTTTATACCCTGTTATTGATCTGCTGCAATCTGAAGTACTGCTAAGAAATAGCAGGACTGTTTCTTGATGGCGTTGCCCAACCAGCTTGTTTTTAGTTTTATTTTACCAGTAGTGCAAAACTGACTGCTGCTTGTTACTGGCAACATAATCCTTTTCTTAAAAAATGTTCTTTGTAACCAGAAATGGTTATTAGATGCAGTTTAGTATCTCTGATGACTCGCAGTGGCTTGCAAAAATATGTTCATGGAATAGAAAGAAGTTTGAAGAAACGGTGTATATGGATGGCCATAGATGGGCAAATGTCTCACCAAGCATATACTAAATCTCAACACCCTCAGTAACATCACCAGAGCCTGCACCCATTGCAGTTTTATTCCCTAGCTTGGCTGATGAACATTAGTGATGCACATATCTGTGAAAACCACAGATTGGTTTATTCACAGAATAGGAACTGATTGGCTCCAGGTTGTAAAGGTATATTATAAAATCTCTATAATGCAGTAGAATGCACCTGCAAACACTCACTATTGCACCATTGCTAATATCAAATTTCTGTTAAAATAAAAAAGGAAACATACTCGCAAGCAAATGAATATTAAAAGCATATCAAAATCCACAATGGACAAAAAGCAACCAGGTCACCGGGACCGTGTCCAGCACACCAGAGGACCTTCCAGATGGAGTCCTCTGGAAGGTCCTCTGGTGTGTTGGACACAGTCCTGGTGACTTGGTTGCTTTTTGTGCATTGTGGACTTGATATGCTTTTATCATTTGTGAGTATGTTTCCTTCTTTTTCATTTTAATAAACATCACTCGGGTAATGCGCAAGCTTGGTGCGCCCTCTTTTTGTTTTATTTACAGTATTTATTTACGACTCCTACTGCCATCGCATCACTTTTGAGCGCAGGAGATTTTTCTTTTGTCTAATATCAAATTTCTGCAAGCCACGTCCCACGAGTCTCAATGATATGACTGATCTAGCCTTTTCTGCTCATGCTTATGGAAGTCTATCCCTGTACTTAAGGGATCAACAACATGGGTTAGACATATTTTACATACAAGCTGTATTAATAGTCTATAATATAAAAATATATACTACAAATTGTTAAGAAGCCATAATTTAACATAAGAGAGCGTGTGCAGATTTTGATCCTACAGTCACCTAAAATTTGAATGCGGATGTGATTAAAGTCAACAGTAGATATTAGCAGTGTGCTAAGCACCTCTCATAACCAAATGATTTGCTACTTAAAGCTGACTTTATGAATTAGCCATACCCCAACAGAGCACTTGATGGAGTAAGTGATTTCTAGACAAACACTTCTGTGTTCTCTAGTAGGTGATTTGCAAAGGGCCAGGGTCGGAGCATGGGTGCTTGATATGAGTGTGTGGTTTATTGCAATTAAGCACTATATAATCATTCCTGTAGGACACCTCGCCAGCACGAGTGAGGACATGCAGATAATGTTCTAGGGACACACAACCTACACGTTACTCCTGTGGTCTGCACAAGTGTTCCTGAATGCTTGTTTTCACAGCAGAATTGTTAAAGGAGAACTCCATTCAAGGCAGAAATCATTCGATAATAAATTAAACCGTATTTTTCCTTTAAAATGCGGCCAATAGGGGAATGTGTACTGGAGTTTAAAATCCGATTAAAGCAGCTGTGTGTAACTTTGCTCTTAGCACAGGCTGTGATTATGGGTGTGTCATCTCTTGGATCGCATTACGTTTTGCACAACGGCTAGTTATGTACTTAATCCAGATGAAGTACGTTATTGCCGCTGAAAGACCTTTTAAGCTGTTATAAGACAATCATGTGATGGAAGAGTACTCTTTTCTACTAAACATTAGATTCATAGCAGCAAAAGGTAGATGTCTATTTACAAAGCATGTTTTTGACTAAAAATGTCTGTTTTGTCTGGAGTTCTTTTTTTAAAAGATGCTTTTTTTTAATTTGGTTGTGATTAGTCGACATTGTTGCACCTCAATGCAGTGGTCCACAAGTGCATGTAAAGTACAGTATGTATGATTTTGTGTCATAAATGATCACTAGACGATCCAACCCTCAAAAAAAAAAAAAAAAATGCCATTAGGTACGTCTGTGAAACTCTGTGTAATTTTTCACTTTAATGTAGTAACCTGATCAATATTGAAATTTTATATAAAACATTTTTGCTCCTTGAAGACTATCTTGTAAAGACTCAGATATAATTTTACAGTCCTTATAAAGACTCTATTTTTGGTACAACCCATACAAACCCGATGAAATGTATGGACTGTTATATACGCCGGGTTTTGTAAGTGTTTTATCCACTGATACAAATACACGGGTTTTGCACAATGTAGGTGTATGAAGGTGGACAGTTGGTTTCTTTTGTATCCCTAAAGTTCTTCTTGCTACTTTGTTATGGAACGTTTTTCCTTTGTGTCCAGCACGGTTGCCTGGCTGTTGTAGTTCTTTAAGCACAGACCCCAATAGTATTCTGAAAGAAACTGTATTTTTGAAACAAAGTCAATATTCTAAATGCTTGAGAATAAAATAGAAAATGGATTAAAAACAGTATGTATGTATTTTTTCATTACCATTTATTTTGTTTCTCTTGGTCAGAATCTGTTTTAATGGAGATTTTTAAAAGTTGTTTACAGTTGTAAAGAAAATTAAACATAATAAAATGAAATATAAATTTAACACTAGTCATTTTTGATTATTGGCAGCAAACGACAAGATAAGACCTTTCTCCACACATTCAAGTATTGGTCCTTTAAGTTCTACAATCTTCTAAACCTCTGTAATATAGAGCGATACCTAAACAATCCATTATTATTCACTCAGGTAGTTTCCTTGCTTGGTGTCTTTTAAAGTTACTTTGTAGTATAAGTGACTAAAACTCTGTAGCGTATTAATATTTGCTTTACGAAACAGAAAATACAGCACATACAACTGCAGGAAAATAACTCATAGCATGAAAATTATAACAGTATGCATACAATATACACATGCACAAACTATCTATCCTTCCCAACAAATAGGCATGGACCATGTATGTGATGGGCATAAGTATACAAATCCTCTACTTAACTTGCGTTTTCTGGTGATGGAGTCTTCTCATGGCTCCTTGCTCAGTCCAACACAAAACATGTTTCCTCCAAAGTCTCAAAAATAACTCTGTCCCCCTCTGTCTCCAGAACAAGTGTCCTTTGAGCACATGGCCTGCTCAAAGTCCTATATAACCTCCCCCTATTTTCTGCTACATCATATCCTGTAGCCTCACTTACTGTGCAGAGCTCATAAACCAGTCTAACGGGTTCATTTACATATCAATCGGGGAAGCCTTATCTTCCAGATCCAGACATGTAACTAAAATCTAATATCTGAATTGACATATATCACACGATGTATATATATGAATTTAGATAATCGATATTACCCTATGTATCAATAAATATTTTATATTTGTAATGGTTGTGTACCATATATGAATTCTTATCACTAGCCTTGCCTATATAATTTGGTGTGTGTGTGTATATGTGTTTATATGTATATGTGTATATATATATATATACATTCCAATTAGCATACGCCTCATATAAAGTCGCACTCCTATTTTTCATTCACATATCTAAGCTATAAACAATTACCAACATAGCCATAGCAACACAGAGGGTCCCCAAACTACAGAGTTCTTGGTAGATTTAAGGAGGTGGTACAATCAGATTTCAATAGGTTTGGTCAGCTACATGAGGCCCGTGCACACTTTAATGCTGTACAGAGGTCCCAAAGTAACGGAAGTCCCATGAGGAGCGTACAACTGAAAATCTGTAGCTGGCTCTTTTAGTCAGAGATGGAAAGCAGGGCCTGGATGCTGGTCAGTGCTCAGCTTCAGCTACCTTAGATGATCAATTCCAGATTGAGATTTTGCTTCACAGACCTGAGCTATTCAAACTGAGCATGGGATAAATTTAAAAAAAAAAAAAAAAAAGCATGGTCATCTTCCGTAAAAACTTCACATTCAAGGTGGTCCAGGGATACCAGCAGCTGATGTTGGATGCAAGGCAGGGGGCTAAACATTTTATATGGACATTCTGTATGTAGCTGAAGCTACAGTACCAGTACTGTATTACACATCCAGCTGGCTAAAAGCTTAATAATGGGGAAGTTCTGTATGTATCCGAAGCTACAGTACTGTATTAGGGCACATCCAGTGGGCTAATGTTATTAAATGGTGTTGCCTCGGAAGGGGGTAGTCTTATACGGTAGTATAGGGCAAACTCTATGATTTAACTGGAAAATTAGGGGGGTCGTCTTATACGCCCAGTTGCCTTATACGCCGGAAAATATGGTACATTATATAGATATTTTCCCAAAAAAAAAAAACGGTAAAATCAGCTAGTGATAAAATAAACGATCTCATCTGATGCCACAGATACAACAACACAGCAGTATACAGTCACCACACATAACAAAAGTTATTCTGTACTTACCCCCTCCTGTGTAAAGTCAATTTTAGAGCACCCCAGGTTATGATGGTAGTACAGGCACCCGGCAGTGCACATGTCAGAGCACCCCAGGGGCCACAAAACTCAGGTGCTCTGCAAATAACTATGTCTGCTAGGAAGACAGTTCTTGGTTCTGTAATCCTGAGCAGGGCCAAGAGTTGACTCACTTGCGGCAGTCAGTATCTGTATTTTACAGCACCTCGGGTTATACAGTTTTCTAGGCATGCTGGGAGGTAACAGGATATGTTCAGGCCCATTTTTAGAGAGGAGCAACATTATAAACAAACTTCATGATCTAAAATAAATGTATAGTTATGTAGCGCTTTACTCCTGGGGACTCAAAGCACCTTACAATGCCTTGAAAAAGTATTCATACCCCTTGAATTTTTTCATATTTTGTCATGTTACAACCAAAAACATAAATGTATTTTATGTGATAGACCAACACAAAGTGTCACATAATTGTGAAATGGAAGGAAAATGATAAATGGTTTTCAAAATTTTTTACAAATACCTGAAAAGTGTGGCGTGCATTTGTATTCAGCCCCTTTACTCTGATACCCCTAATTAAAATCTAGTGGAACCAATTGCCTTTAGAAGTCACCTAATTAGTAAATAGAGTCCACCTGTGTGTAATTTAATCTTAATGTAAATACAGCTGTTCTGTAAAGCCCTCAGAGGTTTGTTAGAGAACCTTAGTGAACAAACGGCATCACAAAGGCCAAGAAACACACCAGACAGATCAGGGATAAAGTTGTGGAGAAGTTTAAAGCAGGGTTAGGTTATAAAAAAAAATATCCCAAGTTTTGAACATCTCACGGAGCACTGTTCAAGCCATCATCCGAAAATGGAAAGAGTATGGCACAACTGCAAAACTACCAAGACATGGCCGTCCACCTAAACTGACAGGCCAGACAAGGAGATCATTAATTGCAGAAGCAGCCAAGAGGCCCATGGTAACTCTAGAGGAGCTGCAGAGATCCACAGCTCAAGTATGAGAATCTATCCACAGAGCGACTATTAGTCGTGCACTCAACAAATCTGGCCTTTATGGAAGAGTGGCAAGAAGAAAGCCATAGGAAGTCCTGTTTGCAGTTTGCGAGAAGCCATGTGGGGGACGCAGCAAACATGTGGAAGAAGGTGCTCTGATCAGATGAGACCAAAATGTAACTTTTTTGGCCTAAAAGCAAAATGCTATGTGTGGCGGAAAACCAAGACTGCATATCACCCTGAACACACCATTCCCACAGTGAAACATGGTGGTGGCAGCATCGTGTTGTGGGGATGCTTTTCTTCAGCAGGGACAGGGAAGCTGGTCAGAGTTGATGGGAAGATGGATGGAGCCAAACACAGGTAAATCTTAGAAGAAAACCTGTTAGAGTCTGCAGAAGACTTGAGACTGGGGCGGAGGTTCACCTTCCAGCAGGGCAACGACCCTAAACATACAGCCAGAGCTACAATGGAATGGTTTAGATCAGTGGTTCTCAACTCCTGTCCTCGGGACCCACTAACAGGCCAGGTTTGCAGGATAACGGGAATACATCACAGGTGATATCATTTGCTGCTCAGTGATTGCAGTATTTTAGTCTGCATCTCCCCAAGGTAATACATAAAATCTGGAATGTTGGTGGGTCCTGAGGACAGGAATTGAGAACCACTGGTTTAGATCAAAGCATATTCATGTGTTAGAATGGCCCAATCAAAGTCCAGACCCAAATCCAATTGAGAATCTGTGGCAAGACTTGAAAATTACTGTTCACAGATGCTCTCAGTCCAATCTGACAGAGCTTGAGCTATTTTGCAAAGAAGAATGAGCAAAAATTTTCACTCTAGATGTGCAAAGCTGTTAGAGGCATACCCAAAAAGACTTGCAGCTGTAATTGCAGAGAAAGTTGGTTCTACAAAGTATTGAGATGGTGAGGAAGCCATCTTGGGTTTGCTTAGTCCAGCCATACACGGTTTGAATGTCGGCCGGTTCAGCAGGAACCGGAGGAGATTCAACTCATTAATGAGCAGGCTGAATGTTCCAAGTTGATCGATTGATCAACTTGGGTACAACCAGCCTGCCGGATCCTCTTACAATTGCCACTAGCAGCTACTATATCCACTAGTGATAATCACAGTCTTCTCCCAGCGGGGACGGCCTCCCCCGCCCGCCCCCACCGGGAGCAGACAATTACTCGGCAGGAGGGATTCCCCTGTCAGCACTGTCTGTGTTGATGGGGGAATTGTGCAAATTTATTTGCACTGTGTATGGCCTGCCTTAGTAGAATATCATCCTAGGGCCAACTGACCTATCAGCATGTCTTTGGAACATAGGAGGAAACCCACACAAGCACAGGGAGAACATGCATATCATGCCCTGACTGGGATTCAAACCAAAAGCCCCTATGCTGCAAGGCAGGAGTGCTAACCGTTAAGCCATTGTGCTGTTGGTATAGGAGGCCTTTCATAAATGTATGCCCTTCTTGCACATCAAATGGGCCAATGGCCCATTAAAAATAAAAAAACAATTATTGTCATACAGTTTTGGTGATAACAGTAAACAGGAAGAAAAGAGAGGGTGAATTTCCCTGATGCGGACACAGACAGCAATGGAAACCTGACAGGGGTTATAATCCATATCCACTCCATACTTTAAATCCAAACCTCTTTTTGATTTTGGATAGAGTAGTGTAATGCTGTCTGGCCCACTATCACGGCCGAATCTAGGGGGGTGCTGGGGTGGGCAGCGCCCCTACATTTTTCAGTTGTGCTCCCCTAAAGCCCAACCGCCCTCCCCTCCTCCGCAGATACCATGCCCACAGGGATGATGTTTGGGGAAGCTGGCGGCAATTACAGAACTGATCCCCTGTATGGCTCTTTCTTTCATAGGCAGCTGAAGGCCAGCGGGAGGGAGAGGAGGAGAAGCCCGCTATCAGCTGCTACAGAGAGAGAGCCATACAGGGGCGTTGCTTCTGCAATGCCCCCCCCCCCACTGCACAGATCATCCTCCTTGTCCACCATCCTCTTCCCCCTGCCTCCCCCCACAGCACTACTGGCATCCCTCCTCTCCTCTCCCACCAGCTGCTGGGGGGAATGTTTCAGGACAGAGCGGAAAAAGGGGCCAGTAAATACAGTTGTGCTCATAAGTTTACACACCCTGGCAGAATTTATGATTTCTTGGCTATTTTTCAGAGAATATGAATGATAACTCAAAAAATGTATTTCACTCATGGTTAGTGTTTGGCTGAAGCCATTTATTATCAATCAACTGTGTTTACTCTTTTTAAATCATAATGACAACAGAAACTACCCAAATGACACTGATCAAAAGTTGACATACCCTGGTCATTTTGGCCTGATAACATGCACACAAGTTGACACAAAGGGATTTGAATAGCTATTAAAGGTAACCATCCTCACCTGTGATCTGTTTGCTTGTAATTAGTGTGTGTGTATAAAAGGTCAATGAGTTTCTGGACTCCTGACAGACCTTGCATCTTTCATCGAGTGCTGCACTGACGTTTCTGGATTCTAAGGCATGGGGGAAAGCAAAAGAATTGTCAAAGGATCTGTGGGAAAAGGTAGTTGAACTGTATAAAACAGGAAATGGATATAAAAAGATATCCAAGGAATTTAGAATGCCAATCAGCAGTGTTCAAACTCTAATCAAAAAGTGGAAAATGAAGGGTTCTGTTGAAACCAAACCATGGTCAGGTAGACCAACTGAGATTTTAGCCACAACTGCCAGGAAAATTGTTCAGGATGCAATGAAAAACCCACAAATAACTTCAGGACTCTCTGAAAACGTGGTGTGGCTGTTTCAAGATGCACAATAAGGAGACACTTAAAGAAAGATGGGTCGAGATGGTCGAGTTGCCAGAAGAAAGCCATTACTACGCAAATGCCACAAGTATCCCGCTTACAATACGCCAAACGGCACAGAGACAGGCACAAAGTCATTTGGAGTAATGAGTCCAAAATTTAGTTTTCTGGCCACAACCATAAACCCTTCATTTGGAGAGGAGTCAACAAGGCCTGTGAAACACGGAGGTGGATCGTGATGTTTTGGGGATGTGTTAGCTACAAAAAATACTGGAGGAACATTTGCATTCATCAGCCAGGAAGCTGCGCATGGGACATACTTGGACATTCCAACATGACAATGATCCAAAACATGAGGCCGAGTCGACCTGTCATTGGCTATAGCAGAATAAATTGAAAGTTCTGGAGTGGCCATCTCAGTCTCCTGACCTCAACATCATTGAGCTACTGGGGAGATTTCAAACGCGCAGTTCATGCAAGACAGCGCAAAAGTTTCCAGGAACTGGAGGCTTTCTGCCAAGAGGAATGGGCAGCTTTACCATCTGAGAAAATAAAGAGCCTCATCCACAAATACCACAAAAGACTTCAAGCTGTCATTGATGTTAAAGGGGGCAATACACGGTATTAAGAACTGGGGTATGTAAACTTTTGATCAGGGTCATTTGGGTAGTTTCTGTTGTCATTATGATTTAAAAAGAGTAAACACAGTTGATTGATAATAAATGGCTTCAGCCAAACACTAACCATGAGTGAAAGAAATGTTTTTGTGTTCTCATTCATATTCTCTGAAGAATGGCCAAGAAATCATAAATTCTGCCCGGGTATGTAAACTTATGAGCACAACTGTATGTCATTTAACAGCCCTTTCCTTTTCTTAATGAACACAATGAGTGATTGGTACTGATCATGCACTGAAGCGTAGTAAACTTTGTTTACCATGCTTCAGTTTGTGGATGAACAGGAAGCTGCTCAGTGCAGAGCACTTCCCATTCATTTACTTTCCAGTGCAGCTGAGGCTGCAGAGAAAGGGACTCGGGAGTCTCTGTCAAAGGTGAGACATCAGGGGTCTAGATCCGTGATATTTCACCAAAGCCCCCCTCCCTCCGACAGAGTTAATTCAATAGTTGTAAAAAAATAATTGAAAACATTGTAAAGAAAATAATAAAAAAAAATAATGAAAACAAAATAAAGGTTCATTCACATGGGTTCTCTGGCCCATACAGTGTGAATGAGCTGTTTGTGTGGCTGCAGCCACCAGTTACTCTGAGGATACAGCAGCTGTAAAAAGACAGTCACAGATTCTAATTTGACAGGTGTGCAGGTGTGGGTGAGTGGCCCTGAATGCACACTATCTATGTTCGGGGCCATACACCTGCACCCACACAGCTGTCAAATTTGGACCTGCGGCTGTGTTCATACAGCTGCTGCATCCCCATAGCATAACACAGGCTGCCTGCACACAGCTCCAGCCACATAAAAAAAAACACCAATTCACACTGTACAGAGAACAGCACCCTTGTGAATGAGCCCCAATACCTTAGCCACGCATGGAGCTTTATTTATTAACTTAATACACTTTTGTCTAGATTTAGCAGATTAGCAGAATTTGTTGCGTTTGTGTCCTCTAATTATTATTTTCGTGTATTTTTAGCAAAAATATATTTTTGTTATTTGGGGGGGGCACCTGCCCTTCACCCTAGTTTCCCCTATTATCAGCTCTGCTGACCTCCCAACATCTGCCCCTGACATTTTTTTTACTGCACCCCCACATCAAACAGGCTAGATATAGCGCCTCCCAATATGAGTTTCATTTTGCCCCATGAGCTGCCAGGCCCAGCTGTGGACTTGGCAACTACATCACAAATTATTTAATTGCTTGGTGCCGGTTAAGAGGAGGTTGGGGAGGGGGGGTGTATAGTCATGTGACCACCATGATTGACCTGTCGCGGCAGTCACATGATTGGAAAGCTCCCGTTCGCAAGCAGTGATCGGGAACTTTCTGTTAGCTGCCAGTACCTGTGCCCCAATTCACGTAAATATGCTGCATATTTGCTCGTGCCTGGCGCAAAGGGGTTAACCTCAGGTTTAATGTCATTGTATATACATATACAAATAAAACATACAACAGATGGGAATGTGTAAGGATGGGCATTTGATCTGTCTGCTGATATGTAGGTAGGTGAGGACTGTCATTTCTATCCTTGCTTGACTACATAGTGAGCCACAGGCCAAGGACAAGCTGTACTGGTGGGCCGGCGGCTCCTAGATTTCATTTGGAACACAATCAGTTCAGCCTAAATGTTTTTCTATTAGTCACTGCTTTTATAAATCACAGTAAACAAGTATCAACACCTTCTAAAAGAACACAGGTAGCTTGCTTCAGCCAATGATACATTCAAACAGCCCAATCATTAGTTTACATACCAGTTATACTAGCATTCCCAAACCAGTCCTCAGATACCATTAAAGTTCACTTTTTTCTCTAAACTCCAGCTTCCCTATGTACTTACAGCTCTTCAATCGCTTGGTAACACATATTGCTAATCAGCCAATCACATGACAGCAACTCAATGCATTTAGGCATCTAGACATGGTGAAGATGATTTGCTGAAGTTCAAAATGAGCATCAGAATGAGGAAGAAAGGGGGTTTAAGTGACTTTGAAAGTGGCATGGTTGTTGGTGCCAGACAGGCTGGGACTAAAGGTTAGATATTAAGACTCATGGCATATATGTGGTGGGTCAAAGGAAGGAAAGCACACCACACGAGCTAGTCCACTCACTAAATTCAAATATAGAGTGGGGCTCAGTGGCTAACAAATCCGCATAAACAATATGAACACTAGAGAGAAAGTGTTCCAAGAGCCACTTCGGGAGCCACAGAGGCATAAAGCTCACATAATGGAACGTGCAACAGTCATAAAAAATTACTTTATTGATATTTGAACAAATTGGAACAAAAATAGTAACCAAATCAAATTCAAAAAGATAAAAGACACCACCATCCCATCACCAACTTGACAACTTTGTCAATTAAAATACTGTCTAGACATATGTCATGCGTACCCCCACTCACACCAACCATATGGGCTGCAGTCAACCGGGACAATACGTAGGGTACCAAAAGTCAATCCCATGCGTCACAGGGATACATGAGAAGAGCTCGGTACGCTAAGTGGATCAACCCCGAGGGGGTAATATATCAACACATCGCCCAATGTATCCTCAATGTCCAAACGTAGGTTGAGCAGTAAGTGGTAGTGGTGGGGATAAACCAACAGGGGTGGGAGGATGGATCCTTCTTAAGAGTAGATAGACTTGGTGACTAGTGAGATAGAAAGTATGTGTCCTCTGTCCTGAGGATAGATTAGATGGAATGCCACAAGAGGTACCACAGTGTAGCTGGATCACAAAGTCCAATCAGCCTTGCTGATAATAAGTAAAGATAGAGCCGTGGTCAAGGAATCAAGCCTGATGGAAATAGGTAACAGTTCATCCCCCTACTCAGGTAAAGTTTATATAGGGGGGCTATATTGAATGCAATTGGCCACAGTTCATGATATGTGATAAAGACTATCAAGTGTATCATATAGTTACGTGATCCGCATCTTCTACCACCCACACAGAGGGATACTTTCCTCCCAATCTCTCCACTGTAGGCTATGAATGCAGGTGCCCCCATCCTCTGACCAGTGGAATCCAGCCAATGGATGCCAGTAGTGCCTGATGCCGTCACCACAGTCCGGAATGTGCCCTGAAGGGATGAGCAGCGTTCGGTCCTCCTAGGAGTCCAGCCCTGGATGAGAAGCCAAAGCCGCAATACAGTCAGTCTCCCTTCCAGCAGCGGCACTAGCTCACGGGTCTCCACGTGGTACAGATGTTGTCATGGCTACTCCGGGGGCATATCTGGGGGAGAGAAGGAACGAACAGACAGAAAACTAGCGTGGACACGTTTCGCTGGGATCCCCCAGCTTCGTCAGCTGATTTACAGAGAATGGTCAGAAAAAGAGAAAATATCCAGTGAGTGGCAGTTGTGTGTATGAAAATGCCTTGTTAATGTCAGAGGTGAATGGGCAGACTGGTTCCAGATGATACAGCAGCAAAAGACCACACTGGGTGCCACTACTGTCAGCTAAGAACAGGAAACTGAGGCTACAATTTGCACAGGCTCACCAAAATTGGACAATAGAAGATTGGAAAAATGTTGCCTGGTCTGAGGAGTTTCAATTTCAGCTGCAATATCAGATGCTAGGATCAGGATTTGGCATAAACAACATGTAAGCATGGATCCATCCTGCCTTCTATCAATGGTTCAGGCTGGTGGTGTAATGGTGTGGGGGATATTTTCTTGGTGCACTTTGTGCCCCTTAGTACCAACTGAGCATCGTTTAAACGCCACGGCCTACCTGAGTATTGTTCCTGCCCATGTCCATCCCTTTATGACTACAGTGTACCCATCTTCTGAAGGCTCCTTCCAGCAGGACAATGCACCATGTCACAAAACTCAAATCATCTCACCAATGAGGTCACTGTACTCCAATGGCCTCCACATTCACCAGGTCTCAATCCAATAGATCACCTTTGGGATGTGGTGGAACAGGAGATATGCATCATTTATGTGCAGCTGACAAATCTGCAGCAACTGTGTGATGCTATCATGTCAATATGGACCAAAATCTCTGAGGAATGTTTCC
The DNA here is from genome assembly GCA_018402905.1 of Glandirana rugosa. Taxonomy (NCBI): domain Eukaryota; kingdom Metazoa; phylum Chordata; class Amphibia; order Anura; family Ranidae; genus Glandirana; species Glandirana rugosa. Next base: position 258,918 of record BLSH010503924.1, read on the forward strand.
AACACTTTGTTGAAACTATGCCAGGAAGAATTAAAACAGTTCTGGGTCCAATCCAGTAGTAGCAAGGTGTACTTAATAAAGTGGCCCGTGAGTGAATACACCATTAATAAACTTCTTTTGCAGAAAAGGTAAAGCTTTCTGTTTCTCCTAGACTAGGCGTTACCTCAGCCTCAGTGTCCTGTTGAACCTCCTACATACGTTGTCCTGAGTTTGGTATTGAAGACGAAGAACCAGTAGAAAGAAGTAGTTTACCAGCTGACCTCATTAACACATACCCTGTACCTACCCTGCTCCTCCTTCAGGAGATCACTCCCACACACCTCCTCAGGTGCAATCATTGTTCTCATTAAATATACAACCAGCATTTTTTTTTCTATCTTACATAGATTGCATAAATCACTCATTTGGCAGAGTGTGCAGGAGCTGAGCGATCACAGCCTATGTGGAAAGAGCTGTATTATTGAAAGCAGGAGAAGTGTGTCCTGGAAGTCATGTAAGCTCACCATACACTATACAATATGATTGTACAATTTCTATTAGATCTACCATCAACTGTGTAGTGCAAGGACCTACCTGATTGGATGCAGAGTAATTGGATATATAGGTGACTCCTATTATGTAGTTTTGGCAAATCTAAGGGTCCTTTCACACATGTGGACCATTCAGGTTCGCCTGGTAGTTTTTCAGGTGGACCTGAACAGATGCTCCATGCACTTCTATGGAGCGACGGATGTCAGCGCTGACATCCGATCCAATTCGCTCTGTTGAATACAGACAGATGGAAAGCCTATTTTCCATCCGCCTGGCAGATTGGATGAAAACGGGCAGGCGGATCCGTTTTCATCCAATCCCCCATAGCGGAGAGCGGGGCTCTGACAGGTCCGTCTCAGCACAGTGAGCGGAGACGGACCTGTTATCTGCGGGCTCAGTGGGGATCAACAGATCGATCTGTGCTGAGAAAGCGGAGTCCATGAAAATGGACAAGTAAGTGTGAAAGAGCCCTACGGGAGATCCTACAGCGATTGTACAATAAGATTGTATAGTGTATGGCCACCTTTATACACCTAAAATCAATTAGTCGCGCTTTCAGTGCCATTAATTGTTAACAGCACCCCAAACGCAGAAGACAAGTGACAAACGCAGCAAAACACACAGGAAAAAAAGGTTCAAACTGCAACATGCCAAAATGTCCCATGAGCTACTTTGCCATGTGTAGGGAAGCCCATTGAAATCAATGGGCTGCGCTATGCGTGTTGTGGGAAAAATGCGCCAAAAGACGTGGGCTTCCAATACCCTAGGTGTAAATGTGTCCTAAATGTGAAATTGGTGTGTTTACACAAGAACAATGAGGCTCCATTCCCATCTGTGCGTTTTCAAACCGCACAGAAAATGTGTGCTGCCATGCGTTTCAGAAACGCGCTGCAAATGCGCATTGTGCTATTGCTGTAATTAAAGCGCATATAGCAGGCAAAAAAAGTGCTCTGCAAACACACCAAAAAAGCACAAACGTACCACACTTCACTTCAAAAAAATTCTAGCACTTCTTTGGGGTGTGTGTCGCGCATAGGGCAGCCCATTCAAGTGAATGGGCTGCCTTATGTGTGATGAGCGGAAATGCTCCAAAACACCCAAAAACACATGCGTGAATGTGAGTCCCTGCTACACGGAGATGTGAATGGGGCCTGACAGCTGGGTGCCTCCATCCACTCCCTCCTATGTACTTGTATAAAGATGGCCATACACTATGCAATCTGATTTTGCTTTATTTGGGGTTGGGTGAATTCCTCTATTTACCTCACTTGTGTGGATGGAGGAATCTTCTTGTTTTTTTGTTTTTTTTTATTCAGTCCTCTGGCTTAAAGTAAAAAAAAAATTAGGGTTGCACCGATATTTTTATTGATGAGTATGAATACCGATACTTTTGGTCGAGTACTCGCTGATACCAATACTTTGCGGTGCGATTTGCATCAATTCATTGCAGCAAATCGCACTGCAAAGAATCACATGCGATTTCCCCTGTGTATGTGTAAAGGGAAATTAAAAATGTTAGAGCTCACAGTACCTATCTGGCCAAATGCAAAATCTTCATAGTTGTCCTGGCCCCGCTGATGATAGCAAATTACGGCCACTTGAGGTGCTCACAGGGCTGGAGGAGAAGTTCAGGAACCCTGTTGCCAGGGCCGGCCCTACCATGGGTCCCAGTGGGTCCATTGGACCCAGGCAGCACTTTGAAAGAGCAGCAAATTGAACCACAGCTGTCTCTCCTTCTCTTCTATTTACCCAACAGATTGACGACCATGATTTTTTTTCCCAGCAGTTTTGTGTGTCATGATGATAACTACCCCCTGAGCCGCTCCGTTTGCCCCTATACTAACCTAGCCCGCCCCTATACTGCAGTAGCCTGTCCATATAATACCCTAGCCTGTCTACATGCTGCTCTAGCCTGCCGCTATACTGCCCTAGCCCGCCCCTTGGGCATTGAGCCTAATGGAGTGCCATATAATTTTATCTATAGACAAGGTGCTGCTGCATGTAAATCTGACTGCCTGATCATTTTAGTTTTAATTATCATGATATAAAATAATGGATGTAGGGGCCTTTTGGTGGGAGTGATTTTTTTTGGGCGGGGGGGCGGCATTTCATTCTTGGACACAGGCAGCACAATGTCTTGGGCCAGCCCTGCCCATGGCTATAGGGCGGAAGCATTGACAGCTTGGGGGTGGACCACTGGACATCTCCTCTAGCCCTGTGAGCACCTCCAGCAGCCCTGATTTGCTATCATCAGGGGGACCAGGACAACTATGAAGATTTTGCATTTGGCCAGTTATGTACTGTAAGTTCTAACATTTTTAATAAACTGCCCACTAGATGGCGCTTTCCCCTTTCTATACAAACACACACAGGAGCAGTGGGGGAAACCACATTCGATTCAGACAGGAATCACATCGCATTCCTGTTCAAATCGGATGCGATTCTTTGCGGCGCGATTTACATAAATTCATTTTGTATTGACACAAACCGCACCGCAAAGTATCGGTTTTGGTATCGGGAGCATTTGCGTGAGTACCAATACTCGCGCAAATGCTTGGTATGGGCACTGTTACCGATCCCGGTATGGGTGCATCCCTAAAAATAATACCTTCCTATGGCCAGCTTAACCTGCCATGAGTGAAATATCAGGTCAACAATTGCAGGGCATCCCAAAAATGCTAACTGCCTGGCTGTCATGTTGCTCCTCTGGTTATAATATTTCGAGTCACTGATCAGTATACTGATTAAGACCCCATACACGCTATTTGATTTTCTGCAGATTCTTTCCTTCAGATTTACCAAAACCATGTAGTACAAGGGCCTGTCTGATTGCATACCAATTGAAACTCTTACGGTTTGACCTCATATTATATGGTTTTGGTAAATTTGAAGGAGAAAATCTGCAGAAAATCTAATAGTGTGTATGTGTCTTAAGACTTCCTATTTTCTGGATCAACTTTCTTCCAGGTCATTGACTTAGAAAAGTTGAAACAGGGTATCAGAATAACAGCCAGGCAAGTAGCATTTTGAAGGAGAAGGTCGGCAATGGCAGCAATACATGTTTTACTAATAATGGGTAATGTTTTCCCTATTTCTTCACAAAATGAAAGGTGAAATAATTACAACTGAACTCCAGGGATGGAACACTGCATTTTGCATACATACATTGGGCCTGCATGACACTCTGGCCTCTGAGCTCCATCCTGCCACTGCAGATATCACACAGAGCTTCATTCACAGACCCTTGTTCCTCATCAGCCTTGCTCCACCTGTTATTAGCACTAGCAGAGGGCAAATCCAAAGACAATATACAGCAAATTCATAGACGATGACAGATGGGACAGGGGTAGTGGGGTCCATTATGCCGTCTGCTGCACAGAGTACAGAGCAGGGCTGGCCCAAGACATTGTGCTGCCTGGATCCAAGAATGAAATTCTGCCCCCCCCCACCCCCCCGCAAAATAAAATCACGCCCACCAAAAGGCCCATACATCCATTTTTTATATCATGATAATTTAAACTAATATTAAATTTATCAGGAAGTGTGATTTACATGCAACAGCACTTTGTCTATATGCACGATGATATGACATACCATTATGTTCAATTCCAAGGGGTGGGCTAGGGCAGTACAGGGGCAGGTTATGGCCAGTGGCGGCTGGTGCAGTTTTAGGATGGGAGGGCGCAGGCCCTGCCCTTCCTTTTTGAACCCCTCCTACTTCTAGTAAGTCCCACCCCTTATAGAATCCACCCAATCTGTCCCTTGTATTCCACATATTGTGCTCAGTATCACATCACAGGACACAATATACAGCTCAGCATTACATCACAGGACACAGCTCAGCATCACAGGACACAGTATACAGCTCAGCATTACATCACGGGGCACAGTATACAGCTCAGCATCACAGGTGGGGTAAATTGCAGCCAATAACACAGGTGGGGTAAATTGCAACCAATAACACAGGTGGGGTAAATGGCAACCAATATCACAGGTGGGGTAAATGGCAACCAATATCACAGGTGGGGTAAATTGCAGCCA
>BLSH010503924.1:264209-293169 GCA_018402905.1 Glandirana rugosa
GGGGTGGACACAGTGACCGACGTATTGACGGGGTAGACACAGTGACCGACGTTTGACGGGGTGGACACAGTGACCGACGTATTGACGGGGGTGGACAGGGGCAGTTATGCAGCCAGTGACACAGGTGGGGGCAGTTTGCAGCCAGTGACACAGGTGGGGCAGTTATGCAGCCAGTGACACAGGTGGGGGCAGTTATGCAGCTAGTGACACAGGCGGGGCAGTAATGCAGCCAGTGACACAGGTGGGGCAGTTTGCAGCCAGTGACACAGGTGGGGCAGTTATGCAGCCAGTGACACAGGTGGGGCAGTTATGCAGCCAGTGACACAGGTGGGGCAGTTATGCAGCCAGTGACACAGGTGGGGCACTTATGCAGCCAGTGACACAGATGGGGGCAGTTATGCAGCCAGTGACACAGGTGGGGGCAGTTTGCAGCCAGTTGCACAGGTGGGGGCAGTTTGCAGCCAGTGACAAAGGTGTGGTACATTGCAGAGACCCCCGCACTTACCCCATCCAATAGGCAGGCAGGATTGTTGCAGAGATTCGGCATGCGGAGAAGCGGGCTGAGTCTGCAGAGTTTCGGCATGCGGAGAGCGTGCTGAGTCTGCAGAGATTCGGCATGCGGAGAGTGAGCTGTCCCCCCCACCCTCGTCGGTGACCGGGCGTTCATGGTCTCTGTGGGAGCGGAAGTGACATCCGCTGCCACAGTGACCCGCCCCCGGCTACCGCATCCAATCACACTGAGCCGCAGCTCAGGGCAGCCAATCAGCCTGTGTGTGTGCGCCGGATCAAGCACACCCGCATAGGCTTTAATGGCCGACCAATAGGCTCACTACTTGGCTGTCAGGTGACAGCCAAGGAGCCGAAAAAAAAAGAAAAGAAAGTCAATGTAACGGCACCTCCTGTAGGGAGGCGGGGCTGACTTTTTTTTTTTCTTTAGCTGGCGGGGAGGCGGCGCCCAAGCGACCCTCATACACCAGCCGCCGCTGGTTATGGCAGTATATGGGCAGGCTAGGGTAGTATATGAACAGGCTAGGGTAGTAAACGGGCACGCTAGGCTAGTATATAGACAGGCTAGGGCAGTATAAGGGCAGACTAGGGTAGTATATGGACAGCCTAAGGCAGTATAGGGGCAGGCCTTCTCCATTTTCCTCTATGAAGTTTACTTGTCTTCTGCTGTGCCCAGCGTCCCTGTGTGCTTCCCTGGTTCCCCCCTACACAGAGCTGCTGTCTTCCCCCCTCCTCTCTCCTGCCAGCTGCTGTAGAAGATGTGTCATGATGGAGAGATGGGAACGGGTCGGTAAATTTGTCATTTTCCGGCTCCTTCCTTTTCTGAATAAACAGAGTCAGTGATTGGTACCAATTGGTTCATTCATAACTGAAGCATAGTAAACTGTTTTTACTATACTTCCGTTTCTGAATGGGAGGCTTAGTGCACAGTTATTCCTGTCCATTCATTCTGTGCAGCTGAGGCTACACAGATGGAGACTGAGAGCTGAGGTTTGTTTAGACCCCTGATATCTAATCAAAGCCCCCCAAGAGAGCTCCTAAAAAAATTGTAAAAGAAATAAAATGAAATGGTAAAAAAATTTAAATAAAATTAAAATAAAAATTAAAAACTACTGACACCAGTGAGGGAACTATCAGGATTGCAAAGGTAGCTATTGTGACCGGGCCCTGGCATTTCACCACCATTGGGAGGCCGAAGATGGCAGAAAGGGGGCCTGCTGCAGAACTCGTGAAAAGGCCCCGCTGCGGTACCGTAATAAAGGGGCCCGCGATAGGAGTAAAGGGCCCAGGATCAGTGGGAAGAGGGAAGGGCCCTGGCCAGGGGTCAGGGGGCCCTTCATAATTTCTTGCACCGGGGCCCTGAAGGCTCTAGTTACGCCTCTGAAGGCTAGTATATGGACAGGCTAAGGCAGTAAAGGGGCAGGCTAGGGTAGTATATAGACAGGTTAGGGTAGTATATGGACAGGCTAGGGTAGTATATAGACAGGTTAGCGTAGTATATGGACAGGCAAGGGTAGTATATGGACAGGTTAGGGTAGTATATGGACAGGTTAGGGTAGTATATGGACAGGTTAGGGTAGTATATGGACAGGTTAGGGTAGTATATGGACGGGCTAAGGCAGTACAGGGGCAGGCTTGCGTAGTATATGGACAGGCTAGGGCACTATAGGGCAGACTGGGGTAATATATAGACAGGCTAGGGTAGTATAGGGGTCGGCTAGGGTAGTATAGGGATGGGCTAAGGTAGTATAGGGGCAGGCAGAGCGGCCCGGGGAGGCGGTTGTCATCATGACACACAAAACTGCTGGAAAAAAATCTTGGTTGTCAATTTGCTGGGTTAATAGAAGAGAAGGGGAGGTGGTTCATTTTGCTGCCCTTCTCAAAGTGCTGCCTGGGTCCAATGGACCCACTGGGACCCATGGTAGGGCCGGCCCTGGTACAGAGACAGTCACTTTGCCTGTCTCTATACACCAACACACAGAGTTGGTCTTGTTTACCTCTTTTTCCATTACCTACTGAAGGTATTTATTTTTAATCTGGTACACTTTACATAAGTGGCTCCTATAAGAACTACTGCTGCATAGGTAAAGCTACTGCACTTGGCAGCAGGCCATGTTAAAGGGCCATACCACTAGCAAAATTGAGCAAATCCTCTATTGATTGCCCTGTATGTGTTTTTAAAGCCTGTTCTTTTATCTCATAATTTTCTCACCATGTGTTCACATTACAGAAATAAATGTTACAATTCCATATGCTGTCTACTGGGTGTGCATGACATAAGCCAGTGTAGCCTGGGTATGAGCTTATACTGGTCCAGATGTCAGTAAAAAAAAAATTCTAAAAGTAATATGTATCATTTAGTTGAACACATATTTGGATGTGATTTGTAATGGGTTTTCTAGAAAGAGCACAAAAGCTGCCTCCAGACTCTCTCTTTATACAGTTACCAGTAAAAAGGGTAGATAGGGAGGGGGATGATTTTACCCAGATTGCCGGTTCACACTGCAGGGATGTGGGAACCCTGCAAATCCATTGCGGGTTCCTGCATCGCTTGTCTCACGGCGTCAGTTCACACTTCCATATGCGAACTGTGGGGAGTGTCAATAGAAAGCTAATGACACCCCCAAATCAGTTTGCATATCGGAGTGCGAACTACAAACTCGCTCAGGAATCGGATTGCATGGTGTGAACCACGTGATCCAATTCTGACCCTGCGAAAAAAAAGGAACCTGTGCGAGTTTGCTCCGATTGAGATCGCATGTGACTCACACTGCAGTGCGGTGCGAATCACATCCGATCTCTGAAATCGGAACAGTGTGAACCGGCCCTAAGGCCTGATTCACACCTATGCATTTTTAGTGCGTTTGCATTTTGCAGATTTGCACTACAGAGCGCGTTTCATTGGAAAGCATGTTAAATGGACTGTAGTGCAAATTTGCAAAATGCAAAAAGCACTAAAAATGCATAGGTGTGAATCAGGCCTAAGGGTAGCCAAAAAAGAGCTTGATTTCCCTAGTTGAGCCTGTGTGTTGAACAGGAAAAGAATCCATTGATTACCTAATACAACAGCAAAACAATGCCTGATATTGTATGCCTGAAGAGTGATGCATCTGATAGACAGACTGTCCCTGATGTTTGGTCAATCATTTTCTATCCAGTTTAGATGGTTTTTAAATTCCCTTGTGTTGAGCCAGGTGGTGCTTCCATGGCTATCCACAGCTTGAATTTCAGCTGATTCAGTAAGAGTTAGCTGAAATTCAAGCCATCTATGACCAGCTTTAGGCTAAGTATACACTATCCGACAGAAAAACGGTCCTACTTTGATCCTACATTGCTCTGCGACATCTGTCCTACAACGGTCCTACATTGGTCCGACTTCTGTGAATGGGATCCGACTTTGATCCTGACAATACCAGGCACCTTGTGCTCTGAGGATCTTGAAGAGGAACCCCCGCTAAATTAAAAAAAAAATGCATGGGGCCCCCTCCAAGAGCATACCAGGCCCTTTGGTCTGGTATGGATTTTAAGGGGAACCCCCACGCCAAAAAAACGACATGGAGTCTCCCCCAAAATTCATACCAGACCCTTATCCGAGCATGCAGCCTGGCAGGCCAGGAAAGGGGGTGGGGACGAGCGACATGGGGAGTATGGGTGCTTTGGGGCAGGAGGGCTCTGCGCCCCCCACCCCAAAGCATCTTGTCCCCATGTTGATGAGGACAAGGACCTCTTCCCAACAACCCTTACTGGTGGTTGTCGGGGTCTGCGGGTGGGGAGTTTATCGGAATCTGGAAGCCCCTCCCCAGATTCCGGCCCCCCATCCTATGCGAATGAGTACCCCTACCCATTCACCTAAAAATAGTGTAAAAAAAAAACACACTACACAGGTTTTTAAAGTATTTTACTAAATCAGCTCTGGTGTCTTCTCCCTCCGATTTCTTCTCCCCTCTCCGGCGTCTTCTTTTTCTGCTCTTTTGCGGGGTCTTCTTTCTTCTGAGGGGTCTTCTTTCTTCAGCCGGATATTCTCCCTTTCCGCAGTGTCTTCTTCAATTTTGCGCCGTCTTCTGCTCTTTTGCCGAGTCTTCTCCGCTGTCTTCTCTCTCTCTCTTCTTCCTCTGTTCTTCTTCCGTGCTGTGCGTTGACTTATATTGATATGGGATGAGGCCATCCGCTAATATCATCCACAGGCCCTGTCCCCTTATGATGTCACCGCCCGGGGCATGATGGGACGGTGTCATTAAAAAGGGGTGGGGCCTAAGGATGACATCAGCGGGTGGCCCCGCCCCATGTCAATATAAGTCAACGCACAGCACGGAGACAGCATTCGTGCGAGAGGCGGCGTTGAGTCAACCTGGCAAGAAAAACAGAGGGAGAAGACAGTGAAGAAGACCCGGCAAAAGAGCAGAAGACACCGCGGAGAGGGAGAAGAACTGGCAGAGGAAAAAAGACCCCTCAAAAGAGCAGAAGAAAGACGCCATAGAGGGGAGAAGAAATCAGAGGGAGAAGACGCCGGAGCTGATTTAATAAAATACTTTAAAAACCTGTGTAGTGTGTTTATTTTGACACCTTTTTTTAGGTGAATGGGTAGGGGTACAATGTACCCCATATTCATTCACATAGGGTGGGGAGGGGCGGGATCTGGAGGCCCCCTTGCTAATGGGGGCTTCCAGATTCCGATTAGCCCCCCGCCCGCAGACCATGACAACCACCGGCAAGGGTTGTTGGAAAGAGGCACTTATCTTCAACAACATGGGGACAAGGTGCTTTGGGATGGGGGTCGCAGAGCCCCCCTGCCCCAAAGCACCCATACTCCCCATGTTGAGGGCATGCGGCCTGGTATGGTCCAGGAGGGGGGGGGGCGCTCGCTCGTCCCCACCCCCTTTCCTGGTCTGCCAGGCTGCGTGCTCGGATAAGGGCCTGGTATGGATTTTGGGGAGACCCCACACTGTTTTTTGGCATGGGGGTTCCCCTTAAAATCAATACCAGACCAAGGGGCTTGGTATGCTCTTGGAGGGGGACCCCATGCCATTTTTTTTTAATTTGGCTTGGAGTTCCCCTTCAAGATCCTCTGAGTACAAGTCGCATGCCAAAGTCAGATCACTTAAGACAATGATCTGACTTCAAAGATATTCAATGGGCTAAAGTAGGATCATAGTCGGACAAAAGTAGTACAGGAACATTTTTCAAAGTCAGTCCGACTTGTGTCAGACCAGTTTAGATGGCTCTCATAGGAATCATTGATTTTGTGATGTAATGGGACTTGTGCTCCTAATGTCGGTCTGATTCTCGGACTAATGTGAACCTAGCCTAAAGTGATATTAAACCCTCCGTTTTTAAAGTGATTGTAAAGGTAGAAGGTTTTTTTTTATCCTAATGCATTCTATGCATTAAATAAACAACCTGTGTGCAGCAGCCCCCCTTAGACCCCCAATACTTATCTGAGGTCCATCTAGATCCAGCGATGTTGCAGAGGTGTCTCAGCTGCCCGGGACTCCCCTCCTCATTGGCTGAGATGCCATTGGATCCCACTGCTGTCAATCAAAGTCAGTCAGCCAACAATGAGAGAAAGGGGAGGGGCCGGGCTGCTGCTCCATGTCTGAATGGACACAAGGAGCTCTGGTTCGGCTTGGGTGCCCCCATAGCAAGCTGCTTGCTGTGGGGGCACTCAACAGAAGGGAGGGGCCAGGAGAACCGAAGAGGGACCCGAGAAGAGGAGGATCTGGGCTGCTCTTTGCAAAACCACTGCACAGGGCAGGTAAGTATAACATGCTTGTTATTTTTAACTAAAAAAACTAGACTTTCGTATCACTTTAAGCACTTTCAGCAGCTGATTTAATAATTTACTGAGTGTGTGGCTTCTTTAGCTCCGTAGCCTAGGATGGCAAGGCACTCTCCCACTCCTCATCCACCCCTCCCTTCTCCAAGCTAACAGACTGGCTGTAGACTGCACTGTCCACTGTTACCTTTTTCCTGAGAAGACTGGAAGTTTGGGGAAGCAGCACTGAGAAAGCAGGAGCCAACAGCAATGAAAGCTGTGAACTGCAAGTGCTGGGATAAGAATTATAACAAAGAGTGTTTTGCAGCTTAGCATGTTGAGTATAATAAAATAAACATTCTCTAGTAAACTGAGGGTTTAATACTATGTTATTTCATTCAGTTGTGTATGTTAATGTAACGTTAAGCTCTATGTACAACAAGCTTTCGTCAACAGAGCAGCTAAGAATAGATAGATAAAATAGAGAGGTACAAAAGGAGTCTAGAGCTCTACCTGCAGGCTGGATATTAGAATGCAAAATATCCAATGTAATCATTAATTTGTTCCTGATGAAAAAAAATCATATTTTTAAAAAGTAAAATTTTTAATCCTGGGCAAATGTAAATCAAGAAGCTATAGACTAAAAATTAAAACAAAATAAACTGTACATAACAAATGCTGCATTTCACACACCATGACCTTCCATAAGTCACCTAGAAAAAATGTATTATACAAAACTTTAAAATTCAAATAAAGGAGGGGGCCTTAACCTGGATTTGGGCTTTAACACACATCTTAAAGATTGTCTACATCACACTGATCTTTTTAGCATGTACAGTTTATAAAAAATATTGAAAAGAATGTACATTTTCTGTAAAAATAAACTTAAAGAGTATTTTGAAAGGTGCATCGCTTCTTTATCTTTACATTAAGTATGATGGGTATCCCCTAGATGAGACAAACTAGAACCGTTTTAACGTTTAAGTGCAGAACCAAACCTATTACAAATAAGTGTTTATATTATTTAATGCAAAAGTACTCATGCATGCTTATTACTAATCCCCAATGTCTAAAAATTGTTTGCACAAATAAAATTCTCTCAAATTACTGACATGATGTATTTGCAGTTTATTTCACAAAGCATGATGTTGACTGCCATCTGCTGGTAACTTGTTAACATAACATGTCAAAAAATAAACCGCAAATGACAACATAATTCTGCTGTTTGATGGGTGAAGCGTAGAATAACGTTTATTAAACATTGTAAAAAGAATTAAAATAGAAATGGTTAAGGCTCCATGCACACTGGACGATATCTGGGATCTCGGCGTCGGGCAGGAGACGCTGCTTAGAAAACGTTCTTTTGCAGCGTTTTGTAAGCAGTGTTTACCGGCTTTTATCGGCGTCTGCATTTTTGGGCTTTTTTTTTTCTTTATTAGCTTCCATTGACTGCAAAAAATGGATGCTGATAAACAGCCGTTTGCCGGCGTTTAGCAGCGTTTAGCAGCGTTTAGCAGCATTTAGCGCTTTTTGTGGTCAAAAGAATGACTTTTTAACGCCAATCCAGGGCGTTCAGATAACAGCCCAAAAATGACACTGCTGATAAACGACAATTAACGTTCATGTGTGCATGGACACATAGGATAACATAAAGTGGCGTTTTTGGGCTGTTAAAAAAAAAAATGACCAAAAACGGTCGTTTATAAGATACAGTGTGCATGGAGCCTTAGAATGGTTATTCTACTGTGTTATTGACAAATACACAAACAAAAATGTATGCATACAGTACTTGTAGTAGGTGGGTGTATCTGACCAAGTCTCATAGGCCAATGTTTCTCAGCCCTTTAAAAGTATGCAAAATCTCAAGACACCACATTCTACAATGTAAATGTTACTTAGCAATAGGAAACATGAGCCTGGGATAATGCACACAACCACCTTGATGAACTTAACTTCACACCAGAGGTTACCCCATGACATCAGAGCTTCCCTGTCCTTCCCATCAGAGTCCCTCTTCGAGTCAGAGTCCCCCCTTCCCCCATCATATTAACCAATTTTTTTCCCCTTCATGACCATTTCATCTTTTGCTATTCAGCACTGTACTACTTTAACTGGCAATTGCGCGGTCATGCAACACTGTACGCAAATGAAATTTATATAATTTTTTTTTCACAGAAATAGAGCGTTCTTTTGGTGGCATTTGATCACTACTAGGTTTTTTATTGTTTATTATATAAACGAAATCAGTTCTGAAAATTAAGGAAAAAAATATATTTTCTGCTTTCTGTTAAAAATAATAACATCAAATTTCTTCATTCATTTAGGCCAAAATGTGTTCTGCTACATGTCTTTCTAAAAAAAATCCCAATAAGTGTATATCAATTGGTTTGTATGAAAGTTATAGTGTCTACAAACTATGGTGTATATATACAAGAATTTATGCAGCTTTTAAGCAGCTCTGACTTTCTGACCGCCTATCACATTTCTTGAGGCACTAAAATGCCAGGACAGTACAAACAAATTACCGCTTTTTTGGAAAGTAGACACCCCTAGGTATTTGATGAGAAGCATGTTGAGTCCATGTAATATATTATTTTGGTCACAAGTTTTTAGAAAATGACAAGAAGATTTTTCCAAAAACTTGTGGCAACAAATTAGATCTGCAAAATACTTCCCATGCCTCTTAGCAAAATACCTTGTAGTGTCTACCTTCCAAAAGGGGTCATTTGGGGAGTACTATCATAAAAAAGAATCAAATGCGCAAGTTACACCCATTTGAAAGCCTGAATGTGCTCATTGGATTTGGGCCACCATATGCAGCTAGGCTTCCAAAAAGTCTCACACATGTGGTATAGCAATACTCAGGAGAAGTTGCAGAATGTGTTTTGGGGTGTAATGCCATATATGCTGTACTTATAATGTGTGTGAAAAATATCTCAGTAAAATGACAACTTTGTACATTTTTGTTTTCATTTTTCAAAAACTTGTGGCAAAAAATAAGATCTTCCAAAGCCTCTCAGCAAATACCTTGGAGTGTCAAAAAAGGGGTCATTTGGTGGGTGTTTATACTGTCCTGGCATTTTAGGACCTCCGAAACTGTGATAGGTAGTCAGGAAATCCAATGGTTAATTAACGCCCCTTGAAATCCTGGAGGTGCTCATTGGATTTTGGGCCCCTGTATGTGGCAGGGCTGCCAAAAAGTCTTATACATGCAATATCCCCATACTCAGGAGAGGTAGGAGAATGTGTTTTAGGTTGAAATTCCCATAGCATGTGTGAGAAATAGCTCATTGAAGTGACAACTTTGTGTTAAAAAATTAAAAAAAAATAATTTCCCGAAAGCTTGTGGCAAAAAATAAAATTTTCCATGGATGCAATATATCTCTCAGCAAATATCTTGGGGTGCCTACTTTCCAAAAAGGGGTCATTTGGGGGTGTCTGAACTGTTCTGGCATTTTAGGGCCTATAAAAACATTATGTGTACAGCCAGCATTATATGTTTCTGCCACACTCCTAGCCACCACAGCCTGTGGGCTGAACAAAAAAGGAACGTAACTGATTTCTTCATTTACATCAATCAATGTGGATGAAGAGATATCTGCCAGAAAAAAAGAGAAAAAAGTATATGCCAAGCATAGGAGCTACCACCACCTGACCATCCCACGCTCCTAATGCTGGGCATACACTCTTTTTTTTTTTTACTACGTATGTAGAACTCTCCCCCTGCATCACTGCAGGAACTGACATATGTATTCTGAGAGCATCACCCTGTTGCTATCAGAATACATAGATTGGTGCTGCACCCGATTGATATGCATGTAAAGCAAACAACAACAGTTAACAATAGCACACAGTAACACTATAATATTAACTCAATAAAACAACAGCCTTTTTTTTTTCTTTTTTAACTTTTTTTTTAACTTAACTTTTCAGAGCAATAATCTTTCCAGTCTTTGATTTTAGGGTCCCCTCAAAATGTGATAGACAGTTTCCTGACTACCTAACATTTTTAGAGACACGTGCAGAATTGTGTGGACCCCTATACTGTGCCCTACTGTACCCTAGACTAATAGTTCACTACAGTGTTGTAATGACAGTAGCAGTCCTTCATGCAGAGTCCAAGTTGGCCAGGACAGGAGGGACAAAAAAAACAGTTCTCACACCTTATTTCTTATTATTATTTAGCACAGATATGACATCTTTTTTGTGTTGGGGTAGGTTGGAGGACATCTGAAAAATGCCTCTCAGGCAGCTGGCTAACTGCATCTCTGTTTGGGCTTTGGGCCACAGCACCTTCTGGAAACAAAAGAGCTAAGATGAACGCTTCCTGAGTGTTAGGAAGGATCCAGTTCTTCCAGTAACTTTGTAAATAACAAACTCATTGTATACAGCCAATTGAAATAAATATATATATATACACACTTTTTTTGCACCAGTGTCTAGCTCTGCAGGAGACTAAATATGGATTTATCATTTGGCCTCTGAAGTCTGCAGGTTCCTTATTTAGTTTAAAATCATGGACACAGAGAGGTTTTTCAACAACAGACACTGTGTTAGTTTGGACCGTCATGCTTGGGTGATTGGAAGGTAGGATGAATACATCACCTATGTCCTTCCATTTTACTGCCAGCAGTCCTTCATTCCGAAAGCAGGCTTTCTCCCCCTTTCTAAGTGGGGTGTTAATGAGCCATTGGGCACGATGAAAATAGGTCGCATGGTGCTACAGCAGCCAATTTTTTTGAAGGAACAAACATCTAAAAAGTGGCACACTTGCATAAAAGTTGTTTTTGTACAAATGGTACCCCATATGGAACAAGGACGACATCAAGTCCCACACTATCTTACCACTGCTCCCCATGTAGTCTGGGCATCCAAGGGGCTCTACTTTAATGTCTTTTCCCTCATAAATTTTAAAGCGGTACGTTTAACCTCTTGCCCTCCTACAGAGCTTATACATTTTGTTTACATATCAGGAACGCTTGCTGGGGAGATATTGCTTGATTGCAAGCCTGCCAATAAAATAAAAGGTACGGGGGACTCATCTATGCAGATGTTTTGTGTGAGTGTATATACATCTGCAAATTCCTGGGACAAGACATTTATGAGATTGATCATAGTCAGGGTCACCCTGGGGCGACAAAGGTTATTGTCACTGAAATGCATAAAACGCATTCCTATCTCATATCTTTTCCTGGCCATTGCAGTGATTAACATGGGCATATGATGAATCAAGTCTGTGGACCAATATGACTGCAATTCATTCTTTTTCATGATGCTCATGTACAGGGTTAGGACAAAAAAAAAAATTTCAATTCAGAAACTGTGATAGGTTTTCATTCTAATGGCATGCCGAGGTATGAATTTGGGTGGGCGGCAATGTACTATAGGGCATAAACCTTACTTTGGCCCACAATCAAAATATAGAGGTTTTCGGTGAAAAACATCTCAAAAAAGTCAAGGGCTAAGTTGGCTGTTTCCACCTGAACCTTGGGCTGGGCTGTGAATGGGGGAATAACCAGTGCTGCTGAATCTGAGGACAGCCAATTAGGGATTGCAAGCACCTCTGAAAGGCTACTATGGGCTCTATGGGCCTCTGCTCGAATTCTTGTTGGCTGCAGTTGCAATACACTACGATGGCTAGCCACCTCACTAGTTTCACTTCATCATGAGATACTGCAATGCTAGTGTTTAAAAGGCCAGGGGTCAGGTGCGCCTGATTTAGCAGGGACCTCTTCGTCGACGTCCGAGCTAGCTGTCAGGGTGCCACTACTTTCTACAGGTTCGTATTCTGAGCCTGATTCTGACAGTGAGGACTCCCCTTTGCTCTCATCTCTCATGCTCAGAATGCTGTATGTCTCCTCACTAGTGTACTTTTTTTGGGATATTTTGAGCACTAACTTTACAGGTAATTAGCAATAAATGTCTACACACCATTATTAACTATAAATGAAAGAAGAAGGGTAGGACTTCATATGAAGCACACAGGTTGTTAGAACAATCATTTTTTATTTTGAATAAATAATATCTAATAAAATTCATCAATTATATATATTGTAAGCAATTCATATGCATATATTCATACAAATTTGGGCATACAGCCTCTACATTTCAAGTAAGGCCTCATACACATGGGCGTTTTATAATAAATAAGCAAAACGCCAGGTCCGACGGTTTTTAAAAAATCGGCGGTTTTTGCGGCGTTTTGCATCGGTGTTAGCGAGCGTTAGTGAGCGTCGGAGTCAATAGGCGTTTTTTTAAAAAAAAATCAGTCCTCTGCTATTTTTCAACCTAAAAACGCCGGCGTCAAAAAACGCTTGTTAACGCCGGTATGGCGTTAGCGGGCGTTAGCAAGCGTTAGTGAGCGTTTTGCCAATTGGCGTCAAAAAACGCCAAAACGCTACAGCTACAGAACGCGATGGTCCCGCGTTCTAAAAACAGCTCACTAACGCCGACGCCCTCTACTG
The DNA here is from genome assembly GCA_018402905.1 of Glandirana rugosa. NCBI lineage: Eukaryota > Metazoa > Chordata > Amphibia > Anura > Ranidae > Glandirana > Glandirana rugosa. The sequence continues at coordinate 276,933 of BLSH010503924.1, forward strand.
CTCACTAACGCCGGCATTTTTAGAAGGCCATTGAATAACATGGAGAGCTGCAAAAAACGCCTACAAACGCCGGCGTGCAAATCGCCCGTGTGTATGAGGCCTTATACATATGAAGTATTGAACGGTCCATGATTTGTATATTGCACAATAAGTTTTGACACGGCATATAACAGCTCTACGCGTTTTGTGGAAGTTAATACCCACTCATCAAGAGCATGTGCATGACTGGCAACTGTAATTGATAAGAAGTATAGGTATTATCACCATTTGGTAAATTGGAAAACTAGCAAGTAAAGTTGGAAAATATTTGGAGCCAACATACCTACATACATGGCTGCACTAGTAGGTGCGATACCCGGACCCGATACATCCCAAGTGGGGTGCCTCCTCCGGCAGCTGAGGTGGAGGGACGACCCACAAGTCCCAACAAAGTCCACCTCCAGAGAACCATCGTCCAAAGGAGAAAGGAATGGCTTGGTGTGAGTAGGGAAGCTGGTCCTATTGAAGGGGGCTTCTGCAATTGAATAAAGTGAGTGAGTTGATATGAACAAAGAAACAAGGAAAATAAAGGGGGAGTGAGAAAGGACCCAAAATGTGCACAAATCTAAACCACCAGACTGACAGATAAACACTAAGTCCATGTGAGAGGTGATGCATACATTACCTGCATGTGAAGTGAAAGGCTGAACTGGGAATGTGTAATGAGACATGCACAGATTAGAGCAGATCGCAAGTGTGTGGAGTGGAGATAAGACTCGTAGGGCCCAGTTATCACACCCCCACCAACGTCACGCCAAGTGTGCATAGTGGGAGGGAGGTGACAGCAACCAAGTGTGGAACCGTCCGCCGCACTGACAGCCCAACCTCCCACAAAGCCGTTAGATGGATACCACGCCGGAAGTGCAGCGCCTCATAGAAGGGCGCAGACATGATGTGGATGCCAAGGACAACCGATCCACCCACCCCAACAGGGGGAAGGAGGAGGACCCGTCACTTGGTGTTCCAGCTCCTGGGAGAGATGGGCGCCTAGTCAGGCTCTCAATACGGGATCATGTAACACACCCAATGCGGCCAATGCATGGAACAACACCAGTTCATCAAATGGAGACTAAAATTTGGGGGCCAAAACCCCACATGAGTACAAAATCATTCATTTTTAAAAAAAAAAAAAAAAAAAAAAACAGAAAACCAAAAAGAGCGGATATTATGTAATTAGCACAGTAATAATGGAAATGGAATGAAATTATTAACTATACCATTCAGCAACAAACAATAGATTATTATTTAAGGCATTTAAACCTCTCCAGCAGATATCAATCTGTTAGTACATAGTTACATAGTCAGTAAGGTTGAAAAAAAGACACCAGTCCTTCCAGGTCAACCTGTGGGTGGGTGGGTGTTTATTTCAATAGTAAATTGTATATCCCTGTTGTCAGGAACCATGAATCAGACCAAGACAGAAGTAAAATCTGACTTTTTAATAAAAAGGTAAAAATGTAATAAACTGTAAACATGGTCAAAACATAGGTAGGGTTCTTTAACCTGAGCGGATAGTCATAGCAAGCCAGTGAAACAGGAGTCCAGAGATCAGCGAGGTCAAACAAATGGAATGCAGGATCAGGAGCCAGGAGGAGAGTCAGCTGAGTAGGGTCTTGAATCCAGGAACCAGAAGGGAACGTCAAACAGGCAAAGTCTTTTAACATATAGCAGAGATTTCTCCAGAGATGTTGACCAAGGAGATGGCATCTGCGATCTGATCCAGGCAGTTTATATAGCAGCAGAGCTAGCTAAACGAGGCAGCATATGGTCATCAGGTGAGACACAGTGAAAGCTGAAATTGGCAAATAACCCTCAGCTGAACAGCTTGCTCTGAGAAGGCAGAGCTAAGCCCAGCCCTGACACCTGTATGTTGTGATCGTTAAGATGCCCATCTAATAGTTTTTTAAACTATCTATGCTCCCTGCTGACACCATTGCTTGTGGAAGAGAATTCCACATCCTTGCTGCTCTTTACGCTGATTACAGTTAAACTGCTTCTCTTCCAATTTCAGTGAATGGATGCGTGTCTTTTTAAACTCCCTTTCACTGAAAAGTTTTTTCCCTATGCTACAGTCACCGGTAAGGTATTTGTATATAGCTACAATCATTTTAAATATACAGAGTAGGCACACCACATAACAAAAATACTTTAGCAATACACTTGTATTCGGCATATACATACAATTATACAATAGGTACAAATATCCAAGTATATCATATTACATCAAGCATAATTCAGCAAAGATATTTGTTCCAATGTTGAATCACAGCAACAAAAATACATGCATGCATATAAGTACAGTGAGCTACACTTTAAATGTATAAGAGCTGATGATCAGAAATACATACAGGATTTCAGTACCCAGATTAGAGTAATGAAAAGGATAGCTGATCCAGACCCTGGTGAAAAGAGAGAGGAGGAAAAACCAACATTTCGGGGATGCAGGAGTCCCCTTTCTCAAGAACCTCCTAGCTTAGGTGTGGTTAGGCACAGGCATCAGCAGGTTCATAACCAAAATCATTGGCTGTGAGCCTGCTGACAAACTCGTACAGTACTGCGTCCAACCACAGTACAAGCAGCAGGGGGTGTGCGCGAATGCCTGTAAACGCAGAAGTACCCCTGTGACGTACGGGTACGTTGCAGGGGAACAATAGAGCCACTGGACAGCAGTAAAAGTTAAGTTGCTGGTCAGCAAATGGTTAAAACCCCCCAAATATATGAGAGTCCCCCCATCACAGAGTCAAAGGCCCCATCATATGAGAGCCCCACATCACATCAGAGTATCCCCTTTACATCAAAGTCCCCCATCATCGTAAAGTCCCCCCTATACAAAGTCCCCTCATTCATTTCTAATCCAGAGCAAACTGGATCTCGTGCTCACGACCCCCCAGGGAAACCCAAATGACACCCCAGGATGCTGCAGCACCCTGGTTGAGAAACGCTTTCTTAGGCCACTGAGAGCGCTACACAGCATGATCAAACTCTATCACCTATTGGACTGAGCAAACATCTGTACTGAAAAATGAGAATGGGGGTTGTTAGTACAATGTCTGTATGGCTGAATATCTATTCATGTATATGAATATATATTTTTACTTCAGTTAGGCTTTAGCAATCTTGCTGAAAATGTTAAAGTGTTAAAATATTTACATTTTACAAGAGAAATTTCAGCTCATTGTCAGTTCTGATCATCTGCCTTAGCAGTGATCAGGTAAACAAATGCCAGGGCTTCTTGTCACATGACCAGCACTGGTGTCTCAAAGTCCAGCGCCAGCACACTGATTCTGGCAATAGGCGCACATACTGGTGGGTGGCACTGGTGGGTGGCGTGATATTCTGCTCGGATATTATGATGATAGTTTCAGCAGTGATCAATGCACATGCAGCAGCAAAAGACACTGAAAAAAGGCAATTACAAATGTGTGTTGCTGTCTCTCACATGTATGTACATTCTTTAGGGCTGGAATATTGGACTTCATTGTACAGGGATCATATATATTCTATAGGGGCTCCATACAGCATTGTGAAGGTGCTCATTTGCATTAGGAAGGTGCAGTGTGATGTTATTTACAATAAATGCACCAATGACCCTAACCTGTGTTAGCCATGGTTTGAATGGGCCTGGGAAAGTAATGAGTGGAGGTAATCCACTGACCACCAGTAACTGGGAGGGGGATTCTTCTTCTGACTGATGTAGATGCTGGGAGAGGGAAATATTCTTCTCAATCAAATTAACGATAGGGATTTTTTCACACACTGATCACATTCACAGTATCATTTCTACTGACCACCAAGGCCTCAGCATTTTTTCCTCCCTCTGACTGCTGATACCATGACATTTATGTCTTCCAATGACCAGCAGCCAGGACTATGTTACATACTCCTAACCTTTGCACTTCGTGACTTGTTCTGTGAGTTTTACTCCTGACCTCTGCATTATAAAAGATATGTTGTACATTACATACTCCTGACTGCTGCATTGTGTATGATGTGAGTTATGATATATACTGTAGCATAATTTAACAAAGCCCACTTTTTTCCGCAATGTGCTACTTGCACTGCAGGTTCCCATCTTCCTAAGGTGTCCTTATTTATCACTTTTCCCTAGGTCTGTGTAATACTGGGGACATTTTCATTCACTTCCAGTCTCAGAAATTTAACAGGAAGTTACAGGAAATCTCACAAAGTGAAGGGAATGAAACAGGTGCCTCATTGGAAGACTTCCCTGTTCTGAAGACAATTCTAGAATGTTAGATTTCTTGGTGACAATGGTCAGCAGTATAAACAGTGGGTTAAATCTCCCCAATGGAAACACATACAACAATAAAAACCTGACAGAAGGTCTCACCAATCTCCATTTATCCAAAATTTTCTAAAAAAAGTTTTGCCTACAGATACTCAAACCACTTTATGTGCTTTAAGCCATTTTTAAACATTCTGGACTTCAAGTGATTAAAACAAGCTCATGGGCTTCGTATCTTTTTTTTTTTTTACAGCCAGGAATTGGCAGTTCAGTAAAAGTGGTCTGGGCATCTGTACAGCCTCTTGATTACAATGGTAAGAAGGACCATAAGGATTCTGTACTGTACACTTTAACTAAGGTAATTGGCACCCTACCCAGTGTGGCATTAGTATTTCATTTCTGATACATATTCTATTCTATTATTGTTCTGTCATAGACACACGTAATGTCTTTCTCCCCATTTGTCTAAGGATTCATTTATCCACTAACCTGCTTTTCCTGTAAATGCCTCTCATAGCTTACCCACAACTGCCCAGATCCACCCATTCAAAATTTTACTTCATATAGAAACATAGAAACATAGAAAAGTGACGGCAAAAAAAGACTGAGTAGTCCATCGAGTCTGCCCCTTTTTATTTATTTTTTTCACATTAACCTTGTTGTCTGACTATAGATTTATGTTTATCCCAAGCATGTTTGAATCCATTTACTACATCAACCACCCTTTCAGTAAAATAATAAAAAGAAAAGACTGCCCTCCTGAACCTTATTCACCCCCTTGATGTATTTAAAGGTTTCAATCATGTCTCCCCTCTCCCTTCTTTCCTCCAGACTGTACATATTAAGTTCCTGAAGTCGCTCTTGATATGTTTTATCCCCCAGACCTTTCACCATTTTTGTTACCCGTCTCTGAACTCGTTCTATCTTATCAATATCATATGTGTAGATGATCCCTCAGCTAGTTATTTGTGCATTAAAGTGGAACTTCACTCTCTTAATCACCATTGATTATTTGTAATCCTTATGCTGCTAGCATTAGTAAATAGATATGAAAATATATCCTATTTACTTAGTTTTAAACTTTTTTTTTCTTCAGTTACTGGTTTCAATGACTAGGCAAATGAGTTCAATTTATGCAAATGGCCTGCCAAGGAGTTCAATTTATGGAAATGGGTGGCCAAGGGGTAAAATATATGGAAATAGACTGCTAAGGGGTAAAATTTATGGAAGTGGACTGCCAAGGGTACAGTTTATCGAAATGGGCTGCCGAGAGGTACAATTTATGGAAATGGACTGCCAAGGGGTAAAATCTATGGAAATAGACCGCCAAGGGGTATAATTTATGGAAATAGGCTGCCAAGGGGTAAAATTAATGAAAATGAGCTGACAAGGAGTACAGTTTATCAAAATGGGCTACCAATACAAACACTACCAAATGAAATATTGGATCTCCCCCTCGAACGAGAAACTATGGTCACAGATAAAGAACTAACAAATGGATACGACCTATTTGCGCTTTCCATAGCCAAACATCTACTACCAAAAAAAAAACAATCATACCAAACCTAATATCCATTAAAGCAACGCTGATAGCATGGAAACATATATTATCAAAATTCAAAAATGCTCAACAATTTACTCAAATACCCACATCAACAAGATTTATAGACTATTGCAGAATAAGACTATCTATGACAAAATGGACCAAGTAGAGAATAAAATACACAACAACAACCGTCTAAGAGATATAAACTGGAAGACTATCAAAAGAAGTTCCAACAACCCAAAAACAAAAAAGGAATATCTTTATTCTACATCCTTCTTTCCTCCAGAACATCAAATAACAAAAACCACAATATGCTCAAATGGGAAAAGGACCTTTCTCAAGTATTCTCCTGGGAACAATGGAAAAAAGCAACAGCGTCCACAAATATAGCATCATCATGCATTGATCACTGGGATAATGCGAATAAAATCTTAAATAGATGGTACCTGACTCCCTACAGAATAGCTAAAATGTTCCCATCCTCACCCTCCCTTTGTTGCAGGTGTATTGAAACAACTATAAACATTAAACATACATTATGGTATTGTAAAAATTGAACAAGCTTCTGGCGCACTATATCCTCCTTCCTAGCAGAAATCACCGGCATCTTAAAGGAATTAACACCAGCTATGGCGCTACTTGGAATAAACATTGACTCCTACCCAATAATCCACAGAACTATAGTGACTCATACCTTAATTGCAGCACGAATGACCATCACTAGCATGTGGAAATCCGCAGATGCACCTAACTTGTCAACAGTTATCAATAGACTAAACTCACAAGCCCAATACGAAATACTGCTTGCACGCAAAAATCTATCTATTGAAAAATATAAAAGAAAATGGAAAGACTGGATCAACCACACAAGAGCCTCTGCATACCTTAAAAACTGTGATATTTGAAAATAAGTGTTGTACCTGCCCTTAAAAATACTCGAAGGAGCATACCTCGCCTACAGTTAGTTCCCATATGGGGTAGGCAGAGTACGACCTTCATACATAAGTTCTCTATTTGCCGATAAATTTGGAATAATCCTTTTCAATTTATTGACCAGTGCAGTAGTGTAACCCTTGATTATTTAATCTAGGAATATATGTTAAACGTGGAACGTTATTTGAATGATATCCTATTTGTTAATGCTTTATTATTATAACTAATAAAAATTTAAAGTTAAAAAAAAAATGGGCTACCAAGAGGTACAATTTATGGAAATGGACTTCCAATAGGTAAAATTTATGGAAATAGACTGACAAGGGGTACAGTTTATGGAAAGTGTCTGCCAAGAGGTACAATTTATGGACATAGACTGCCAAGGGGTACAAATTATAGAAACAAACTGCTAAGGGGTAAACTTTATAGAAATGAGCTGCCAATTGGTACAATTTATGGAAATGAACTGCCAAGGGGTACAATTTATGGAAATGAGCTACTAAGGGGTACAATTTATAGAATTGGGTTGCTAAGGGTACAATTTATGAAAATGAGCTGCCAAGGGGTTCAATTTATAAAAATTGGCTGCAAAGGTTACAATTTTTGGAAATGGTCTGTCAAAGGATACTATTTATGGAAATTAACTGCCAATGGGTACAATTTATGGAAATGAGCCGCCAAGGGATACAATTTATGGAAATGGACTGTCAAGGGGTATCATTTATGGAAACAGACTGCCAAGAGCTACAATTTATGGAAATTTTCTACCAAGAGGAACAATTTATGGAAATAGGGGAACAAATTACAGGCGGTCCCCGGGTTACAAACAAGATAGGGTCTGTAGGTTTGTTCTTAAGTTGAATTTGTTTGTAAGTTGGAACAGGTACATTTTTTAAGTGTAGCTTCAGCCAAAAAAAACAATTTTTAAGCTTTTTCAATAGGATAGGGAATGGTTAACACTCCTGTAATGTTTGTTTTGCTGTCTATGTTTCTGTTCAGAAGATTTAACATCACTTCCTATACCAATGATAATTGGATTTTGAAAATTTTGGGTTGTTGTGGAAACTAATCTTGGTGATAAAAGCATCGGGGGAGACACCTTTTTCCCATAATAACTCTTATAGGAGTGAATTTCCCTTCCTATGGGTAGATTTCCTCTCACTTCCTGTTGTCTACCTCCATTTGTAGGAATCGTTTGTAAGTCAGATGTTTGTAATTAGGGGACCGCCTGTATAGAAATGGACTGCCAAGGAGTAAACTTTATGGAAATGAGCTGCCAAGGGGTACACTTTATGGAAAAGGACTGCCAATGGCACAATTTACGGAAATAATCTGCCAATGGGTTCAATTTATGGAAATGATCTGTCAATGGTTTCAATTTATGGGAATGGACTTCCAAGGATACAATGTATGAAAATGGGCTACCAAGGGTACAATTTATGGAAATTGACTGCCAAGGGTACAGTTTATCGAAATGGGCTGCCAAGAGGTACAATTTATGGAAATGGACTGCCATGGGGTAAAATTTATGGAAATAGACTGCCAAGAGGTACACTTTATGGAAATTGGCTGCAAAGAGGTACAATTTATTATAATAGACTGACAAGGGGTATAAATTATAGAAATGGACTGCTAAGGGGTAGACTTTATGGAAATGGGCTGCCAGGGGGTACAATTTATAAAAATAGACTGCCAAGGGGTACAATTTATGGAAATGAGCTGCCAAGGGGTACAATTTGTGGAAATGAACTGCCAAGGGGTACAATTTATAGAATTGGGTTGCTAAGGGTACAATTTATGAAAATGAGCTGCCAAGGGGTTCAATTTATAAAAATTGGCTGCAAAGGTTACAATTTTTGGAAATGGTCTGCCAAAGGATACTATTTATGGAAATTAACTGCCAATGGGTACAATTTATGGAAATGAGCCGCCAAGGGATACAATTTATGGAAATGGACTGTCAAGGGGTATCATTTATGGAAACAGACTTCCAAGAGCTACAATTTATGGAAATTTTCTACCAAGAGGAACAATTTATGGAAATAGGGGAACAAATTACAGGCGGTCCCCAGGTTACAAACAAGATAGGGTCTGTAGGTTTGTTCTTAAGTTGAATTTGTTTGTAAGTTGGAACAGGTACATTTTTTAAGTGTAGCTTCAGCCAAAAAAAAACATTTTTAAGCTTTTTCAATAGGATAGGGAATGGTTAACACTCCTGTAATGTTTGTTTTGCTGTCTATGTTTCTGTTCAGAAGATTTAACATCACTTCCTATACCAATGAAAATTGGATTTTGAAAATTTTGGGTTGTTGTGGAAACTAATCTTGGTGATAAAAGCATCGGGGGAGACACCTTTTTCCCATAATAACTCTTATAGGAGTGAATTTCCCTTCCTATGGGTAGATTTCCTCTCACTTCCTGTTGTCTACCTCCATTTGTAGGAATCGTTTGTAAGTCAGATGTTTGTAATTAGGGGACCGCCTGTATAGAAATGGACTGCCAAGGAGTAAACTTTATGGAAATGAGCTGCCAAGGGGTACACTTTATGGAAAAGGACTGCCAATGGCACAATTTACGGAAATAATCTGCCAATGGGTTCAATTTATGGAAATGATCTGTCAATGGTTTCAATTTATGGGAATGGACTTCCAAGGATACAATGTATGAAAATGGGCTACCAAGGGTACAATTTATGGAAATTGACTGCCAAGGGTACAGTTTATCGAAATGGGCTGCCAAGAGGTACAATTTATGGAAATGGACTGCCATGGGGTAAAATTTATGGAAATAGACTGCCAAGAGGTACACTTTATGGAAATTGGCTGCAAAGAGGTACAATTTATTATAATAGACTGACAAGGGGTATAAATTATAGAAATGGACTGCTAAGGGGTAGACTTTATGGAAATGGGCTGCCAGGGGGTACAATTTATAAAAATAGACTGTCAAGGGGTACAATTTATGGAAATGAGCTGCCAAGGGGTACAATTTATGGAAATGAACTGCCAAGGGGTACAATTTATGGAAATTAGCTGCCAAGGGATACACTTCATGGAAATGGGCTGCCAAGGGTACAATTTATGGAAATGAGCTGCCAAGGGATTCAATTTATAAAACTGGCTGCAAAGGGTACAATTTATGGAAATGGGCTGCCAAGGGTACAATTTATGAAAATTAGCTGCCAAGGGGTTCAATCTATGGTAGTAGGCTGCCAATGCTACAGTTTATTGAAATAGGCTGCCAAGAGTTACAGAATTTATGGAAATGGGCCGCCAGTGGGTATCATTTATAAAAATGGACTGCCAAGGAGTAAAATTTATGGAAATAGACTGCCAAATGGTACAAATCATGTGATTCCAGCTTAACACATAAAGCATGCAGTCATGGTATAGATGTTCAGTTGTTTTACCAAATGTATTTTCATGTATTATAGTCTCCTTTTCAATGTATTTTTTTTTTTAGTTTTGAACAAAAAAATCCAAACAAACATGTCAATAAGAAAAAATATTGACTTTCAGCTTAACATACTGGTTAAGCTGGCCATATATGGTTAGATTTTTGTTTGAATGTTCATAGAAAAATTGTATATCAGAATGTCCTTGAGTCAACTAATTTCATTTGAAAGCCCTTAACATTTCATCCAGATTTGCTGTTTGAATGGAATCCACGATGTAATAAAACAGGTTTCATTATAATATCTCCTAAATGAAAACCATTTTGACAGCTATAATTTTCCATCCTGCTCCTTCCAATGTACTTGTCATTACAGTTGAAAATGAATATCGATTTGACTTCACTAACCAGAAAATTAAACAAATGTTCAAAAAATCAATATTTTCTAACAAATTTTTACTGGTGTGTAGCCAGCTTAACAGCTTGTATGGTCTCTAGAGTTTACAGCTAATGGCATGAAAATCAACAAACATGCAGTGAGTGACAGTTCAAGCTGACTCACTGTCACAGATTGATATATAACCACCCTTATAACCCAACATAAAACAAAAAAAAAATTAAATTCCAATGATTAGAGACCCTGCAATGGCACTTCTGACTGGACCCTCCACACTACAGACCAGAAGAAAGACAACCTGGGACCTGCCCTTTCATTTGACTGTGGTTTGGGGTAAGGAATTGTGACTTGAGGCTTTTTGTTATATATATAAAAAATAAAAGCTAGTGATTAGAAAGTGGTGGGTGGAGTAAGAAGGTTTCTTTTTTGCCTTTCTTTTGTTTCTTTAGATATCTCTGAATATACATGTCATACCTTGGAGATAAAAGTGTTCACCTACAGAAAACTCACCGGACTTGATTTGTCAGCAAAGAACAAAAAGGTGATTGCAGCGGGGATGGGAAAGTTGGACAGCTGGCATTTGAGATAGTGTTGCCTGTTCTGATGAATCTCCATTTCTGTTGCAACACACAGATGGTGGGGATAGACATTAGCAGTCACCATAGGCGTATGCAGAGGGTATGCCAGGTGTGCCTAGGCACACCTTAATCACTCTGTGCAGTGCTGATTCCCCCTACTGCCCGAGCTTTCCCCCATGTTGCGCTCCCCACCACAGTGCTGCTGGTTTCCCTCCTCTTCCCCTGGCTGCTCTGGGGTATGTTTCAGGATGGAGAGTGGGGAAGGGGCTAAACAATATGTCATTTGCTGGCCCCTTCCTTTTCTAAATGAAAACAGTAAACACACTCACTGTTCAATCATAACTGTGTTTACTATGCTTCAGTGTGTGAATAAACAGGAAGCCGCTCAGCACTGAGGCTGCAGAGAAAGGCATTTATGTTTGAGCTTTGGGAGTGCACACCTTAATGCAATGGGCTGCGCACACCTATGGCAGTCACTGCATGAATGCTCTGGGGTGGGGTGGGGTGGCATAGAAGGTTTGCAAAAATGATCCCCGCTGTCATGTTTAGTGGACTACAGTTGTGGCGCACTAGTGTAGAGTTAAAGCAGGCGGTGCGGAGGCGTTACGACCCCTCCTCACCACCTGTCAAATGCTCTCTGAAGAGATATCCGAATGCAGATCTCTCTTCAAAGAGCAATGCTAGTGTAAGCTAGCCCTTAAAGAAAGTACTGTACTACTAAACTTTGCTAGTGGGCAACAATAGAGCTATTCAATGCAAGATGTTATTTTATTTTGCATTGACATTGTCTATATCTGTGATAATATTCATGTAGTGTTCCCGCTGAAGCACAAACTGCATGGTGCAATATTGGTGACCACAAGTGGGATTTAATTTTATTTTATTTTTTGCATGGTGTGATATACCGAGCACTGGAGGCACAGGGCCCATTTTATCATGATTCTCTGTCCTTGTAAAGCTGCACAAAGAGGAGAAAGAGTATGGTTGAGGTGCTGGTATTGAGGAGAAGGAGGAGAAAATGGGCCAGGTTTCCGGAGGTGGGTTCCAACACTCATAAACCCAAGGATTTGTCCGTGGTTGGGGGGGGGGCGATATCTAGTGGTGTATCCTTCATGGGTGCAATGTGTGAAGTGAACGCAGGCCCCAAGGGGGGGGGGTGGCCCATTGTGCTCTTACACATTGCACAACATGAGCAGACACCAGTTCTCTGTCTTTGCTGCAGCTGGGATTATCACTCGCAGTTGCACCAAAGATCCATCCAGCACTTGTGATGGGGAAGAGATCTGGTCCTGGGGGAGTACCAGGGGGGTAGATGGGATAAAACATCCCTTCCTCTCTCTGTGAAATTAAAGCTGTTAAATAACCAGTGGGTGCTTCATAGTACATAGTAAAAATGCCCTGCAACTGTGCAGTGCTTCTCCCATATGGCTCCTTCCTCAACGGGGATGGGGTTAATTGTTAAGTGGGGCCTATTCGGCTCCTTTAACAGGGAGCTCAGCAATTGCTCAAAATTAACCACTTCACGCCCGTGCTATAGCCGTAAGATGGCTACAGCGCAGGTTAGATTGCCGGGAGGGCACCCATGTACGTCCTCCCATGCTCACGATGCCACACGCCCCCTGCGGGGAGCGGGCGGTGAGCTCTGTGATCACGAGTCCTTGGGACTTGGCTGATCACAGATCGGAGTAAAGGGCTGATACTGACCCTATACCACGTGATCAGCTGTCAGCTAATGACAGTTGATCATATGATATAAGCAGAATCCGGCAATCTGCTTTTTTTCCCTCACGCTGACAATGTAAGAAAAAAATAAAGCCGATTCCTGTCTTCTGTAAGAGGAACCTCAGTCCCACACTGTAAACAAAAGTGCTGCTAACCAGTGCCCATCAGTACTGCTAACCAGTGCCCACCAGTGTTACCTACCAGTGCCCATCAGTGTTGCCAATCAGTGCCCATCAATGCCTCATCATCAGTGCCACCTCTCAGTGCCACCTCTCAGTGCCGCCTATCAGTGCTCTTCAGTGCCACCTATCAGTGCAGCCTCATCAGTACCTCCTGATCAGTGCCCACCAGTGCAGCCTCATCAGTGTCCATTAGTACCACCTATCAATGCCCATCAGTGCCGCCTTATCAGTGCTGCCTATCCGCGCCCTTAAGTGCACATCAATGAAAGAGAAAAATTACTTGTTTGCAAAATTTTATTACAAACTATTAAAAAGGTTTTTTTTTTTACAAAATGTTTGGTCTTCTTTTGTTTGTTTAGCAAAAAATAAAAACCCCAGTGGTGATTAAATACCACCAAAAGAAAGGGGGCATGGCCTGCCACAGACTAGCATGGAGGCTTAAGTCCAGAGCTCCGCTCCATTGCTCGGATTCCCAGCAACCACACGCAACAGCCTGGCCTGCGATCCAGCCATCCTGAGGGGGTAAGGGTGAGAACCACCCTTGGCATGTCTAGGCAGTGTAACAAACTGCCAGTACCCTGCCAGTTCACAGACTACTACAGTGCCGTGGCCATGCACCCGGCCCAAAATGGCGCCGGTTACGGGAGCGGCCACAACACAGCAACCAGCTCTCAGCCTGAGGGGACAAAAGCAAACCACTCCCCATCAAGAAAACTCCTCTGCCATGATCTGCAGTGAGGACATGGACACTTTGCCAGCACAAGAGATTACCTCCTCAGCACAAATGACTGACAGAGGTAAGAGGCTGGCATCTTCTCCTGCTCTCTCTCCCTGCAAAGGCCCCCAACCCAAAAAGCATTTGTGGGCCAACACAACAAATGGAGCCTCTGAATTAGAGCATACTCTAGCCCTTGCAGCCATCCCTGTATCAGACAATCCCGTCTCTGAAGCCATGCTAAAATCAATGCTCCTCACACTGCAAAAAGACTTACACAGGGAACTCCAGCTCTCTATCTCTCAGATACATGATAGAGCAGATTGTTTAAAAGAAAGAGCTGATGCACTGGAGGAAAATATGCATGACCAAACCTAGCACATAATGAGCCCTTAGGCGCTGTAATGTTTGGGGGATTGTAGCTCCACAGGACCCAGTGCAAAGCCGGTAAACTTAAAGCAGAGTTCCACCCAGAAAAAATGATTCACATCTTTCAAGTCCCCTAATTAGTCTGACTCTCCTTTGGGGGAAATTATTTTTTTATACTCACCCTAAGTGCCTTGTTGCTAGGTGGTACCTCTAATCATCCACTTCCTGGTCTGCGGTGCTCCGCATCACTTCCTGCCTCGCCTGGGCTCCTGGGAGATGTAAGTCACCATTTCCAAGGAGTCAGTGGGCAGCAATGTATTGTAAAATCACGTTATTTCAACTAACACACCCCCTAGACTGCTCTCTGCTCTGCATAGACCAAACACGCCCCTAGGCATGACAGCTGGGTCCAGCCCCGCCTCCCATTACTAACACACACCCTACTCTACTCTGCATGACCTGAACACACCCCTAGGCTGCTCTCTGCTTTACATTGACCAAACACGCTCCTAGGCATGACAGCTGAGTCTAGCTCCACCTCCCATCACTAACACGCCCCTAGAAGCAATTTGTACTGAAGATGTCAGAAATCATTATATAACATAGTGGCCCCGTGAACACATGCCGAGTACTCGGCGGGGCAAAACAGAGCAGATGCTTTCATGGTCGAGGTAAACTATAGAAATGGTATCGCATTGTCAGCTGGCTCAGGGGGAATTGCTAGCAGGCTTGTGAGCCCCGCCGCCGATACTAACATGCCCCTAGGCTGCTCAGGAGAGGGGGTGTTGCATAGCACTGAATGGACTCTGTCACTCTGTGTGAAGCACATCAACAGTAGGAGGTGTGGTGTCACAGCGGGAGAGGATGGAGAAGACAGATAGTGAAGAAGAGGATGGAGAAGACAGATAGTGAAGAGGGGGGTGGAGAGGACAGATGGTGAAGAGGAGGATGGAGAAGACAGATAGTGAAGAGGGGGATGGAGAGCACAGGTGGTGAGAAGGAGGATGGAGAAGACAGATAGTGAAGAGGAGGATGGAGAAGACAGATAGTGAAGAGGAGGATGGAGAGGACAGTTAATGAAGAGGAGGATAGAGAGGACAGATGGTGAAGAGGAGGATATAGAGAGACAGATAGTGAAAGGGAGGATGGAGAGGACAGATAGTAAAGAGGAGGATGGAGAAGACAGATAGTGAAGAGGAGGATGGAGAGGACATAGTGAAGAGGAGGATGGAGAGGATAGATAGTGAAGAGGAGGATGGAGAGGACATAGTGAAGAGGAGGATGGAGAGGACATAGTGAAGAGGAGGATGGAGAGGAAATAGTGAAGAGGAGGATGGAGAGGACATAGTGAAGAGGGGGATGGAGAGGAAATAGTGAAGAGGAGGATCTCTGTTCTCTCTCATCCCCCTCTCTCTCTCTGATTGCCCTTCTCTCTGTCTGATCTCTCTCTCTCTGCCTCTCTCAGGAGGATGGATCGGGGCCCGGAGGACAGGCGGATCGTGGAGGCACATCGGGGCCCGGAGGACAGGCAGATCGTGGAGTCGGATCAGGGCCCAGGGGACAGGCCCAAGCAGTCAGGCAGACAGGCACTGCTACCCGGGACAGTTCATCTATCAGCAAAGCAGAGCATCCCCCTATCCACACCCAGAAGGAGAACGGGCCCGCAGTGGTCATCGTGAACTTATGGAAGGTACCAGGCATCACACACACACCTACCAACAGACTGGGATGGGGGCACAGGAGAGACTGCAGACAGCGCTAGGGGTCTCTTTCTATTCTCTCTCTGATCCCTCTCCCCTCTCTCTCTCTGATCTCTCTCTGTTCCCTCCCGCTCTCTGATCCCTCCCTCTCTCTCTCTGATCCCTGCCTCTCTCCCTCTCTGACCCACCTCTATCTCTCTCTGATTCCTCTCTCTCTCTGATTTCCCTCCCCTGTCTCTCACTCTCTGATTCCTCCCTCTCTCTCTCTGATCCCTTCCTCTCTCTCTGATCCCTCCCTCTCTCTCTCTCTGATCCCCTCTCTCTCTCTGATCCCTTCCTCTCTCTCTCTGATCCCTCCCTCTCTGATCACTCTCCCCCATCTCTCTGTGGCCGCTCTCTCTGATCCCCCTCTCTCTCTCT
>BLSH010503924.1:314542-384781 GCA_018402905.1 Glandirana rugosa
CTCCTGACTGAGTGTCAAGAGAGACCCAATTATCTCTCTATGAACCCTGGGTCTTGGACAAAAACCCCTCGACACACAAACAACTTGCGACGATTTTATCGGTTGTTCCTGACACGATTTTGGGACCCCACTTCAGGGTAGGTGTTCGGCATACACGGAAACATAAAAATACAAATACAAAACGACTTCTGTTCGTCTGAAAGAAAACACAAAAGCAAAGACACAAGACGACCTTCGGAATAAAACTAAACGAACGACTTTTTATTTTTGGACAAATTTCGCATCAAGGTTTTTGTTGCACTAAATCTCTTTTCCAACTTCAGTGGTTGTGCATTTTTTGATATCTTTAATAAAAGTTACGTTTTATCACATTTGGTTCCCATAGTGGTGCACTTGTGGTCTCTAAATCACGTTGTTTTTGGAACTACGCTTTAAACAGGTTTTTATTTTTCAGCAAGCAAATCAAAATAAGGCTTCCAGCAGAACACAGAAACGAAAACACAAAAGAAAGTCTGCTTGTCTTCAGCAAAACATAAACATAAAAATACAAAGGCACATACGGCTTGTGGATGGGACTTCACCCCAGGGTTTTAGCACAGTCCTTGTTGGCTATTTTAGCAGCGTTCAACAAACACACAGCTCCCCAAAAACAGGTTCTGGGTCCCAAGTATCTCTCTATTAACCCAGAGAGAACTGTGAGTCAGTCCTCTCTTTAATACGGCTATCCCCAGAATTTCTCACCCATCTCGGGTGACCCCTGAGCACTTTCACGCTTCCCTTAAATGGACCACAAACCAAATATTGGTGCTATACAGCACTCGTCCAGGACCCACCGTTGGCATCCTGTACATATCCCCCCCCCCCCTCGCCTCAATGCGCAGGTGTTGGAGGCACCACTCGATACCATGCAATGCACTCGGGAGAGGGCACCGGAATTTTGATGCTGTCTCCCAGGTCTGTGCTCTACCACAGAATTGAAATCCTAAAGGGAAAGGAAACATCTTGTCACCCTGGCATTGTTCTGTCTGTCATTGTTTTGTCTCATCCAGGTCAATGTGACATGGTCTGACATCAGTCAAAACCTCCTACCTAGGAGAAAATATCGCAGAGAGTCCAGAGCCCACTTGATGGCGAGACACTCCCGCTCCTCCACAGCATAGTTTTTCTCTGCCACCGTCAGTTTCCTACTGAGAAAAACTACGGGGTGCTCTTCCCCATTGACCAGCTGAAACAACACTGCTCCTAAGCCCTCACTTGAGGCATCTGTTTGCACCACAAACTCTTTAGAAAAGTCAGGAGCCTCAAGCACCGGATGCTGGCACAATGCCACCTTAAGCCTCTGAAAGTCTTCGGCATCCGTATTCCATTTTATCATTACAGACTTCCTGCCTTTTGTTAAGTCAGTCAATGGTGCAGCGATGGTGGCAAAGTTGGGGACAAACCTTCGGTAGTAGCCAACTTTTCCCAGGAATGCTCGGACCTGCTTTTTGGTTAGGGGATGGGGCCAGTTCTGGATGGCTTCTACCTTATTTAACTGGGGTTTCACTAGCCCCCTACCCACAATGTAGCCTAGGTACTTGGCCTCCTCCATCCCAACCGCACATTTCTCAGGATTGATAGCGAACCCTGCTTTTTTTCAGAGAGTCTATGCCTGCCTGTACCCGGGGAAGATGGGACTCCCAATCGATACTGAAAATGACAAAGTTATCCAGGTAAACCGAAGAGTATTGTCGATGGGGGCGTAATGTTTTGTCCATTGACCATTGGCACGTAGTGTAAGCAGTGTAAGCCGAACGGCATACTTTTATACTGGAAGTGGCCTTCTGGAGTGGAAAAAGCTGTTTTCTCACTGGCTTCCTTGGTGAGGGGAATCTGCCAATACCCTTTCGTGAGGTCCAATATGGTGATGTACCGGACAGGACCCAACCTCTCAATTAGCTCATCTACCCAGAGCATCGGATAGGCACCACATTTAGACACTTCATTAAGTTTCCTAAAGTCATTGCAGAAGCGCAGAGTGCCATTGGGTTTTGTACCAAAACGATTGGACTTGACCACTCACTCTGCGATTCTTCAATAACATCAAGTTCAAGCATTCTTCTTACCTCTTTGGACATTGCCTTCCTATGAGCTTCTGGGATGTGATATGGTTTTAATAGGATTCTTACATTGGGTTCTGTTACAATGTCATGTTCAATGACATTGGTGAGACCAGGTAATCCTGAAAACATTGCTTTGTTTCTCTGCAGAAACTCTTTTGCTTGTTGGGTTTGAGGTTTAAAGAGGGTAGCAGCAACCTGCACCAGGTCAACTCCTGAAGGTTCCCCTGCATTGACACCTACCACAGAGGACACCTATTCTTGCTCTCTCCAAAGGTTTTAACAAATTTATATGATAGATTTGGTATGGTTTCCTCTTCCCAGGCTGGTGTACCCTGTCGTTTACCTCACGCACTTTTTCCACTACCTCAAAGGGACCCTGCCATTTGGCCAAAAATTTGCTCTCTACTGTGGGGATCAGAACAGCCACCCAGTCTGGGGATCAGAACAGCTACCCGGTCTCCCACTTTAAACTGTCTGGCGTTAGCGGACCGGTTGTACACCCTCCTCTGGGCCTCCTGAGCCTTCTGGAGATGCTCCGTCACTAAAGGCATCACCCTCGACACCCTCTCTTGCATTTGGGATATGTGTTCTACAACAGTTTTGTGTGGTGAGGACTCACTTTCCCAGATTTCATTTACTAGATTCAGCAATCCATTGGGTCTTTGCCCGTATACCAGTTCAAACGGTGAGAAGCCAGTGGATGCCTGTGGAACCTCCCAGATGGCAAATAATAGGACAGAGAGGAACATGTCCCAATCCTTCCCATCCTTCTGGACCACTCTATTTAACATGGACTTTAAGGTCTTATTAAACCTCTCAACGAGGCCATCTGTCTGCGGGTGATAGACGGACGTCCGCAACTGCTTGATCTGAAACAGTTTGCACAAGTCAGCCATCACCTCCATCTCTTCTACCCAACTAGAATCCCTGTTGGCCTCACCTCCCAGGATAGGTCTCACAGCTCTTCAGGGACCCTGGGGGTTGGGGACAGGGGGGACTTGCGCTCCTGGATCTTTTTAAATATGTTTTGGCAGGGCAGGGAGTATTTCCGAGGAGATGGTTGCTTGGGGATGACAGGGATGCTGCCACAATTCTGGAGGCTGGGGTTCTATGAGGGCCCACGGCTACTGGTATATAGGGGCACTGGGGCCCCGTATCCTTTGATGGGCACCATGCAAGCCACCATCAGAGCATGGGATTGGATCCAGAAATTTCTGGAGCCTACCTCGGCTGCTGTATCCCTGGAGATACCCGGTTTCCCCATTTCCTTGAATTGCCAGATCAGATCATAGGGGTGTCCAAGGGTATTAAAACTGTGGGCGATATCACCGGCGGGGGCAGGCTACTACAGTTCTCGGACCTGAAACAAAAGTTTGAGCTACCAAATTCATACCTCTTTCGGTACCTCCAGCTGAGACGCGCTTTTGTGTCTCAGTTCCGTTCTACCGAGTTGGAGCTCAAATCCTCTGTTCTTGAAAGTGTCTTGCGGGATGATATTATGAAAAAAACATTATCTGAACTGTATAAGGAATTATTTCCGTCCTCTCCCTCAGTGATTAAATGCAGGGCACAGTGGGTCGAAGAGGTACAGGGTTTAGACAGTGATGATTGGGATGATATCTGGAGCGTTCCTTTTGCACATTTACTGTCTGCAGGGATAGATTAATACAGTTTAAGTTCTTGCACAGAATTTACTATACACCGGCTAGATTAGCCAAGATCTATCCTGAAGCCTCGGCTGAATGCTGGTATTGCTCGAATTCCCCGGCTAACTTTAGTCATGTGTTTTGGAGTTGTCCGGCAGTGCAGGAGTTCTGGTCTGCAGTGGGGAGATGCATAACACAAATCACTTCAGTCCCTGTGCCCCTGACGGCGGCGGTCTGCCTGCTTGGCCTGGTGGAGGGCTTGGTGCCCACGAGGGCCCAGTGCACATTACTTAATATATTACTATTTTATGCACGATGCCTGCTCTCCCCCTTGATCTTCACCATGATTATGGAACCCTTTACGCAGTCCATTAGAACGACATCGTCAATATCGGGTATCATGATAGGGAACACAGAACACAAAATCAAAATATATGCCAACGATGTCATCACCTTAACCAATCCCAAAACATCTCTCAGGGCCGTCCAATATTTTCCAGAAAAATTCAGCTCAGTTTCCCTCTATAAATTCAACCATACTAATTACATTATGTTAAATTTGGGCATTGATCCACATACTACTCAATCTATATCAGCTGAAACCCCCTTTATGTGGTCCTCCAGTTTTTCTCCGCCTATCATTCCCCAGCCGAAGTAAAGGTAAATTATGATGACCTCTTGGAAAAGCTTGCACGTCTCTCTAAAGGACTGAGCCACTCTCCTGTCTCCTGGGCAGGCAGAATTGCCCAAGCGAAAATGTATTAGATTCCCCACATAGTATACATATTTCGTACTATCCCCCTTCCCTTTCCAACAACTCACTTAAAGGGTAACTCCACTTTTGTGGGGGAAAAAATTGCAAATAAAAAAAATATAGTGCATTTGGTTCTGACACTAATCATATTGTAATTGAATGATATTAAAAATTACCTTACCTTTTCAATCTGCAGCCACTGTAATTTCCTGAGAATGCATTGCAATATGACTACCTGGAGTTGTTCTGTACACAGAGTGTGTACTGACCACTCCCCAGAAACATCATTTCCTGCTTGTGTGATTGGCTCACCAATTTTCCCAGAAGTCTGCCTAAGATACAAGTCAAATTTCAGGCATCTCCTGCAACAAAAATGTCATTTTTGGAGAGATACTTTCAATAGGAACAATTCTAAAGGGATGCAGGCCCAGCAGATTCCTCATCAGTGCCCAACAGCTGCACACCTGACAGTTAATTATGAAACCACTCTATTAGACCCACTCAGTACAGAGACAAAGACAAACACAGAGGGATTTCTTCAGAATAACAAAAAGGTAGGAATCTGCAACAAAGGTTGTTATAATCTTTGCAATGTACATAGATCACCCAGAGGGGAGGATTTTTTTCTCAACAAAAGTGGAGTTACACTTTAAGGAAGCTACAAGGAATAATTAACACATTTATCTGGTAACACAAGAAACCGAGACTAAAGAAATCCATTCTCCTCACACTAGTCTCTCATGGAGACTTGAGGGCCCCCAACATCCAAGCATACTACAGGGCAGTAGTCCTGGACCAACTCAGAGAATGGTGGTCACCTAACTCCAACAAAACCTGGAACCAAATTGAGTCCACAACACTCAATACAGAACCAAAACTGCTTCTCACAGCTGCCTTGCTCAACTTAAAGCTGCAACACCAGCACCTAAGCACCACCACAGCAGCACTACAGGTGTGGTCAGCCATGCTTTAAATTAACAAAGGACTTCCACGATCCATCCTTTCCCGGCGGCCCATCAAAGCCATAGAATTATTATCCCTGGACTTATCTCTCACAGCCTGGGTGGATAAAGGGTTCAATAATTTGGGTCTTCTGTTTTCCACAACAGGGCTACAGCCCTTTTCTGCAACAAACATTTGGCATCTCTGCTAAGACATTCTTCTTGTACCTTAGAATCCGAACCATACTATCCAAAACTCAACTAACAGATAGAGACTCCCTCCTAAATGCTCTACTCAAATCCTATGACACTCCTAACCCCTCAGCTAAAGGAATCTCTTGGACATATAACTTGCTCACTACACCTTCAGGTGAACAGCTGTCCCCCTGAATCAAATACTGGTCCACACTTACAAATAGTCGACCTCCGTCCAAAATATGGTATCAAGCTCTGTCCTTACCTTTGCGCTTGTCACACTGCATTTCCCATTGGGAAGCCCTGCAAAAACGATTCCATAAATGGTACTTCATTCCATCCATGCTTGCCGCAATATATCCCACAACTTCACCGCTCTGCTGGAGAGGATGCAATGAGACAGGAACTATACAACACATTTGATGGGACTGTCTTATCATCAAGAACTACCGGCAAGAGATATCTACACATCTCTACCACATGCAACATCTCCCTCCCAGACACCACCTGATCTTCTTTTGGGACTATCAATCCCTACCTGGCACGGTCACTCCAAAGTTTTGGCAACTCACATCCTGATAGCCACCCGCCTAGCTCTGGCGAAACAATGGAAGTCCCCATATCCTCCTACAATCTCGGACACCATCCGACTGCTGAATAACCACTTCCAACTGGAGTTATCGTTCGCCAAAGTGAAATTGACCACTTCTTCCTTCTACAAACACTGGGCAGCATGGATTGCAGACCATAGAAGTTAAGCCCTCTAAGATGGGGACTTTGGTCAGCTCTTTTTTTTTTCTCTTTACCTCCAAAATTTCTGTTTCTCTAGTTTTGCCCCTCTGTAGTGGTACATCCATCATCAAAACCATACTACTCACTACAACCCATTTCTTCAACCCAGCAAATCTAGCATGTACTTCATAACAAATCGATACCTAACCCAACCAGTTTACTTCTTATACCATTGCTTATGTTCTGTTATGTTATGTTATGTTAAACAATGATCGGTCTACTGTTATCACTAATAACTGTTATACTTATGTGACTCTACATATTGTTATCGTGATGAATATTCACTTTCTGTTCTTACTTCTCTTTAAGAATAATAGTTTAAAAATACCACCAAAAGAAAGCTCTGTTTGTGTGAAAAAATGATAAAAAATTCATATGGGTACAGTGTTGCATGACAGCGCCATTTAACCAGTTGTCGTCCGCCCGCCATAGAATTGACAGCGGCAACATGGCTCTCCTGTGTGAACCGCCGTCAACAGCGGCCGCAGGAGCGAATATTGTGGCCACCCGCGATCCCTCTCCGGCACTGACAGAACAGAGTTTTCCGTTCTGGCAGGGATGGGAAGAGTGATCGTATGTTCCCAGTATATGGGAGCAGCGATCGCTCTCCTCCCCCATTCATCCCAGCCTTCACACAGTTAGACACACTGACAGGGAACACAATTAAACCCTTGATCACCACCTAGTGTTAACCCCTTCAATGTCAATGACATTTACACAGTAATCAGTGCATTTTCATAGCACTGATCGCTGTATAAATGGTACAAAAAAGTGTCAAAAGTGTCCGATCTGTCCACCGCAATATCGCAGTCCTGCTAAAAATCCCAGATCACCGCCATTACTATTACTAGTAAAAAAAATAAATAAATAAAAATGCCATAAATCAATTTTCATCGTTTGTAGATGTGGCAACTTTTGCGCAAACCAATCAATATACGCTTATTGCTAATTTTTTTTACCAAAAATATGTAGAAGAATATAGAACGGCCTAAACTAATGAATACATTTGTTTTTTTATATATTTTTTTTGGATATGTATTTTAGCAAAATGTAAAAATCATTGTTTTTTTTTTCAAAATTGTCAGTTTTTTTGTTTATAATGCAAAAAATAAAAACCACAGAGGTGACCAAATATCACCAAAAGAAAGCTCTATTTGTGGGGGAAAAAAAACAACATCAATTTTGTTTGGGTACCATGTCGCACAACTGCGCAATTGTCAGTTAAAGCAACGCAGTGCCGAATAGCAAAAAGTGCTCTGGTCAGGAAGGAGGTAAATCCTTCCGGGGCTTAAGTGGTTAAAAAGTGACATCACTGAAAGCTGAAAACTGGCCTGGGCATGGGCAAAATTGCTGAACTGGCGCATGTGCAAAAGACATAGGGGTACAGGTAAGTTATGCAGGGGAGGGCTGTACTGTAGAATGAAGATCACTTACTACTGACCGCTTACTCCTGACCTCTGAACCCTGCCTTACTTACTACTGACCCCTGAACTCTGCAACACTTTCTACTGACCCCTGAACTTTGTATGACTTACTTCTGACCCCTGAACTCTGTGTCACTTACTATTAATCTCTCTACTTTGTGTCACTATTGATCTTGGAATTCTGCCTCACTTACTAATGGCCTCTGAACTCCTCATCACTCCCTTTAAGCCATGACCAATATCCAGCCAAATTAAAACCACCCCCAATTTTAGCTCAGGCAGGAGGACCCAACTTATGATCTTGCAAACAGTCCTAATACTTTCAGAAAACGCCCCTGATTTCTTTCCACATTGTATTTCAATTATTTCCAGAAAAAGACAAAGAGAAGGTGCTTCTAAGTGCAGAAACGCAATTACTTTAATGGCCAAGAGGTTAAAAACACTTACTAGAAGTAAGTAGACAAAAGGCTCGTCAGTAGTAAAAAGAGTCCAGCGTCAGCGGTACCAAGGGATCCAGTCTGCAGTGATGTACCAGAAGTCCCAGCTGTCCAGCAGAGGAAGGTGCAGGGAGAGGAATCCAGGAGGAGACAGCTGTGCTGAGGGGAATCAGTGTGGATTGCAGGACTCATGGGTGATGTCAGCAGAAGTGCACCCATGACCAGCTAAAAATGACACCAAACTGACAGCAGGAAATTCATTCCTCCATTATGGCTGTTGCCACCATCCTCGGTGGCTCAATAACATTCTGAATAAAGCCAATTTTGTTGCCTCAAAAGCAACTGTACCTGAGTCTCAATCTATGAGAATCAGAGTGGGACCCTAAAAGCTAAATTCCATGACAAAGGCTTCCCAATGGACATTCTAGAAGCCGTTTGCTCCCAGTATAGACACAAGACCACTACTTCATGCCGAACCACCAACACTGATAGCAATGACATTTGATTCATCACCCAGTTTCATTCCAGCTACAGGCAGATGGAACAGATCATTAAAAAGCACTGGGTTCTACTTAAACAGGACCAGTACCTACTTCCAGTGCTGTCAGATAAACCCAAGTTTGTATATAGAAAAGCCCCTAGTATAAAAAGCAAAGTGGCACCGAGTAAATAAAAAAACAACGATGAGTGACTGAGTCACAGCTCTCTGCTCAGAGCAGAGGGGGAAAACGGAGCCATCAGCGGTGTTTGATCTCTCAGTTCTTACTGCAGAGCCGGCATGGGACAAATGCAGCATCAAATCGATGCTGCATCCACCTAAGTGAGTATTGTTTATTTTAAAATCCTGAACACTATGTGGCAACAGGTCAGTAATAGGATATGAAAAGGGCATCTTAGAGAGTCAGAATGTCTGGATGGTCAGAAAGTAAAGATGGACAGAAATCTGTGAAATACCGCTTCTAAAAATTGTTGAATAATCTCAGTTTAAACATTTGATCCTTTTTTTTGTGAATAAAATATGGGTTATGAGATTTGCAAATTCTGTTTCGGTATAGATTTTTTACAGCCTCACAACTGTTTTGGAAGCGGAGCTGTATATATCATACTACACACACACAAATATCAGCATGTCTCTTTAAGAGCAGCTGAGGATGGTAAAAAAAAAAACGAAAAAAAAAAAAACACATTATAGAGGTTATCTGGAGTCCTGAAATTCAGTTCTCTGCAACTGTGCAGGCAGGTTGTCTGGAGATTAAAGTCAACAGAGGATCTCTACAACACAAGAAGTGATAGCAATACATTTCTCAAGAACTAGTTCATGTGTTAAAAGAGAACATACAGTATGTGACAGAACAAAGCCAGCGGTTTTTAAGACATCGATGCAGCTTTACCTGCAGCCTTGCCATGATTATGTGTGCATGAAATATTCAAATCATTGAGTGTTGCAGGCCCAAATGGGATTGCCATTGATACAAATTCAAATATGCCATTTTGCAGATCTGCAGCTTATCACTTATCTAGAAGACAGAGGACTGCTATATGCTTTGACCCAGGTTGTGGAAACAAGGCTAAGTGACCCAACTATGTATGAAAACATAGAAACTTGGGTGCAGAAAAATGAAAAAATTGCATCAAATACGTATTGTAATATTTCTTTCTTGGTGCCAGTCCACATTAAGCATACATGTAGTATGCTGCCATGCTGGCGCCAGAAAAATGGCAGCAGGTGCTATGGCATTAGGAGTCAAAATATGTGCCAAGGGAACAGAGAAAAAAAATGGCACATCACTGCTGTCTGTAGAGAGCCCTGTGTTGTTTACCATATTTTTTTTACAAAGAACAGACACTGCAGCATAGGATGCTTTCTAACACAGGGGATTGTGTGAAACTTCTACAGTCATTTGAGCAGCAGGAGGGGGGGGGCACTGGTAAGAGCTGACAGGCAGGGAGGGGGGGGGAAGAGAACGGGGGAGAGAGGACAGAGAAGAGCTGCAGATGATAGAGGCACGTAAACTGACCACGGTGTCAGGGCTCAGCTGCCATGGTAAACCGTGGTGAGTTTACAGGGGGAAGCATAGCCAGGCAGGATCAGCCAGGCATTTCAGGTGATACAGGGGGCCAAATTACACAGTACAAGCACTGTGCTGTATTACATGCTTTAAAGTAACAGGATCCATTTTTTTCTTAGGGTTACAAACCCTAAGAACTATCTTCTGTGTAAAGAAGAACAAAGAGCCCTGGACATGATGGTTTGGCCCCCACAGAGCCCTGATCTTAACATCATTGAGTCTGTCCAGGATTACATGAAGAGACAGAAAGATTTGAGGCGGCCTACATCCACAGAAGATCTGTGGTTCGTTTTTCAAGAGGTTTGAAACAACCTACCTGCCAAGTTCATTCAAACACTGTGTGCACGTATATCTAGAAGAATTTATGCTGTTTTGAAGGCAAAGGGTGGTCCCACCAAATATTGATTAGATTTGGATTGATCTTCCGTTCATTTACTTTCCATTTTGTTCATTTTAAAAAATTAACTGTCAACACTTCTATTTCTGAAAGCATTCCTAATTTACAGCATTTTTTCACACCTGCCTAAAACTTTTGCACAGTACTGTAGATTTAATTATTTTTTTCTTCATTCGATCCCTCCAACCCCAAAAAAACATGGTGGATGCAGGAAGCTCCCTGCCAGGACATTGTATTCTGACATTGACACCCTCCACTATCTGAATACACTGGTCAGTGGCCGCATCTGCTAAATGAAGGAATATTTTCCAATATGCCCCTTCAACAGAAGTCAATTAAACAGTCAACTTCTGTCGAGCGGAGGCCACCCACTGATGGAAATTCAGGCGGTCCCTTCTGGACCAGACAAATTGCAATCAGTGTATGACCAGCATTAAGATCCTCAGTGCATGCCTAGTTTCAGCATTTAATTTGCATGGATAAATGTTTGTGTTTTGTAGAATTTGCGAAATAAACAAAGACTCCGATTTTAAAGCATCACATTCCTTTTTTATTGCATAGATCTAATTTTTAAATATTAACTACATATACAGTGAAAAGCTTGCTGGCATTTCACAATTTAAGCAATCCATTAATTTAAGACATTAAACACAAATTTGAAAATGAGATGTCGACATCCTAACTCAGTAGTTCCAACAGTTATTGTATCCAGTAAAACAGACTTTAGGAAGACAAAAAGCACACACATCATTTGAATCAATGTGCTCTCAATTTAATAGGCAAAGACATTATGAAAACAATGTAAACAAAGAAAAAAGTCTCTTGAGAAGCCCTGCATTAGTAAGTCTTCATAGGGAAAATGATCAGCTAATTCACTGAGTACATAACAATTACAATTATGAACAAAACAAAGTACATAAAAATAAACAAGTGTAATTAAGGCAAAATGAAAACTTGACATTCAAAGTATGTGATTATTGCTTTACTAAAGATCATGTGGATATTTGTGAAGTATTTCTTACACCAGATGAAGCATAAAATAAATTAGAGTCAATGCATAATAAATTAAACCTAAATGAAAATCTAAAACAAGTTATACAAAACTTTACTGGGTACTTCCATTTAAAGGGGAAATCCCATCTTTGATTGAGATTCCGATATGCAGTTAATACAGAGACAATGCCATCATACACCTTCACAGTATTACTGGGATGGTCACCCGGTGGTGAGATCTGATATGGTTGTATTGACAACCACTCAAGCAATGGTCCTCTAAGCTTTTAAATTGGCCATACACTAAAGCAGGAGTCTTTAGCCTGGGAGCCATGGACCCTTAAGTGGTCCATGGATGGGTTTCAAGGGGTCTGTGAGAGTCAGATAAAAAAAAAAAAAAAAAAATTCACTATACAGCTCCCCCCTTGTCCCAATCAATGGCTTCCTATTGAAAGAATTTAAAGAAAACACACCCTGCCACTGCTTATAGTGCCAACCGCTAAGTGTCTCTTGACTCGTTGTTGGGTCATATTTACCATTAAATTTGTATTCTCATTCATAAAAGCAAGAGCTTAATCTCATTTTGTAGTAGTAGTAGTAGACTGGAGCAGAATGGTTTTAATTTGCACAAGGTGATTTTATTTCATTTTTGTAATGAGTTGCTATGACTTTTTGCATAAAATGAGTTTTTCGTTAGAAATGTTTATTGTGATTAAACATTGTGTATGTTATATAAGTTATGATGCAATCCAATTTCAATAAAATAAAGTACATATATCCATTGCATGCAAGGTTGTGTTCGTTTGAATACTTCTGGGGAGGGCGTTTCATCGGATTCTTAAAGGACTCAAAGGACTGTGTGACTCAAAAAAAGATAAGAACCACTGCTCTAGATTATTCCCTCATTCATGACAGATCGTCGGCTAATGTATTCTGACAGATGGCACCCATGGCTGTGAGTTACACTCCAGTGATTGCATTTGATTTGATGCAGCTGCTGTTCTGTTGACAATTTTCTGTCCAGTTCTTTTGAGTTTCAGACTGAAGGAAGATGGGTGGGAGGGTGCTGACAGGGTCACACATGACTTAAATTTTGGCTGGCTCACGAAGAACTGCATGAAATTCCCTAGGGGCCCTTTCACACGTGTTGTCCGATCACGTCCGCCTGTCAGTTTTTCAGGAGGACCTGATCGGATTCTCCAGTCTCCTCTAGGGAGCCGCTATCCGATCCTGTCAGCCAAAAACAGACGGATGGTGGTCCTATTCTCAATCTGTCTGGTGCATCGGATCGGATGGAAATGGACAGGCGGTCCATTTCTATGCAACTTCCCCATAGAGGAGCACAGGACTGTGTCTGCTCTGCACAGTGGAGCAGACATGGACCGGTTATCCTCCTGCTCAGCGAGGATCCCCCGCTGAGCAAGAGAACTCCATTAAGCAGAGGCATCTGTGTGAAAGAGGCCTTAGTGCATGGTCAGCTTTTGCTTTAAAAATTCTGTAAAAATAAGTTTAAGGGTAAACAAGAATCAAGGGCCCTTGTGTGATATTGTCGAAGCAAAAGAATCGACTTTATTTAACCTGGAAAGACCTCTTTAGAAGAATATCTAAATAGCAAGCTGTAAATGTCAAGGATAAGAACTACTACCTAGCATGATTGTGGTATTCATTTGTTTACAATGGTTTCCTAACCAGTGTCCAGCCTCCACGTATTTATATGCTACTAAAGGATTGAAGAGTTGTGTTTGCCACACTTTTTTTGTTTGTTTTTCAGCCTTAAATTCCATTTCTAAAAGTATTTTCAGCAGTTTTATTTAGAGGAATTTCTCCATTCCCCAGGTCACAGTCTTGGAACTATTTCAGTTGTTATTTTTGAATAGGAGTGAAATATGGGATATACAGTATATGGGATAATGGCATATGTATACTATTCAAATGGGGTGGCTCCTACAGGCTCCACTGCAAAATCCCCCGCTGACGGTTCAACTGCTTGTTGCTACCTTTACCTTGCTTTACCACTTGCTACCCAACTACAGTAGATTTACTGCAAACGGGAGGCACAGTGATGTACCCGTACTGGGAATAAACACAGCATGAGTTTGTCAGCAGGTTTCAGCCAATGATTTTGGCTGAAACCTGCTGATCAGCTGTGGACAATCACAGCAGAGTTCTGTTTACAAACAAACAGAACTCTGTGTACACAGAACACAATCTGGCTTTTTCTTCTACCTGAAAAGCATGCAGAAAGAGCAGCCAGATCTGTGAGTAAAAGCAGCACATGTTACATCTATTAGGCACACAGTTAAAGTGGTTGTCAACCCTTGACAACCACTTTAACCTACAAGTAAGCCTATAATAAGGCTTACCTGTATATCTCCTAAACCTGCACAGTTTAGGAGATATACAGTGTACTGTGATGTGCCCACGTCATCGGGCATACACGCTGTGAACAAACGGCCTTTGTGCCATTCTTTCACGGAGATTGTGCCGCCATTGGCGGAAGTGACGTCACGGGACTCCGGCCAATCACAGAGCCAGAGATCGCGGCCCCGGAAGAGGGGCGGAAGATGGACGCGGCCTGGAGCAGGGACATCGCGGGCTTCCAATGCAGGTAAGTGCCACATAATGGGCTAATATGCGATGCAGAGTAGCCCATTATGCTTTTACATTGCAGGGTAATAAAGAGGAAGTAAAACCCTTCAGGGTTTACTTCCTCTTTAACCCCTTCCTAGCCAGTGTCATTAGTACAGTATTATCACTAAGCACTGCATTAGTGTCACTAGCGATGTCAGTGTCAGTTAGTCAGTGTCCCTCCCAGCCAGAGTCAGCAACCAGAAAGGGGTTAAAACCTTCTGGAGGTCAGGCAGTTAATGTTCGGATACTTCAGGTGTCAACAGTATAATGAGCATCTCAGAATAAAGGAGCATGAATAATGTCATTGGTGTACTAATACAGGAGAGAAAAGTTCTCCCACGCTTGTCACAGCGACATAAAGCCTAGTTAGCTGTACTTAGCAGGAACTATTTGAGATAAAGCTGTAAATGTACAACAATATATTTTTTTTTTATTGCCAGATATGGCTTGTGACAGGAAGTCTGGTTTACTGATATTATAATGAATTAGCCAGACAGAGGAAGCTTTTAGCTAAAATATGACCGATAACAGAACAACATCTTTCACTCAGCTAAAAAACAAAAATGAAATAAAGAGACCAAACATCTCAAGTACTGAAAGATAACTGCCTGCTAATCTGAAAGTCTCCGATGGCGACCCATTTGTCTGTGTATGGCGGAGTACAATCATGTGTGTCCATTGGGTGTAACAATGACTTTTTTAGCAGCCAGATTATTTCCTACAGGTGGTCACACACAGTCTGATAATAGAAAGCAACGCAACCGATTTTTACACGGCGTAACAAAGTGTCACTACAGACATTAACTAGAGCAGAAAATAAGACATTTCTAAGTCAACTTTACATTATACAGCTATTCTCCAAGATACTGGAAAATCTGACAATAGATTGCCTTTTGTTTCATTTTCTGAAAGAAAGGGGAGCAAAGGTTTGACAGTGCTTGTCCAGGAGTTCAGGAGTTGATAGATTGTTTGGACCTAGCAGTAAAAGAATTCAAGGATGTAATTCATAGTGAGAGATGTGTGGATATATGGGTATATATGGGTATATTACACACACATACCATACATATACGAGCTTCTAAGGAATGGCAAGGAATTTCAAAACTACCACAAGAGGTTATAAAAGCGCTCACATAAATAGCAGTTGTTTACTAGAAAATGGTTATAAAAGGAGAAGTTCACCTTTTCAAAAATAAATAAATAAATGCACGTTTTTTTTTTTTAAGGTAAAATAATGTGCATTCCCTATTTTTTTTCATAGGAGCCTGTAAAGCGTATCTGCTGATCATGGGTGCAATGTCAGGCTCCTGCAGGACTGTCAGACCGTACCTCCAATAGGGGCAGGAAGTTACTGCAGTCCAGGAAGCTCAATGGACTATGAAGAAGAGGTGGCACATCCGGGGGAAATCCAAAGTGCTTTATTGGGTCACCAAATAAACTGTAGAACTACAGACACCAGCAAGCAATCATGGTAGACATGTTTCACATATTTCTCTTGTGTGCTTAATCATTACAGAGCCCTCGCAGTTCATTGAGAAATACAAGCCATCAGACGCAAAGGCTGATGACTGCACGACCACCCTCTTTTCAAATTGTGACAGCGGGTACGGGGAGAAGTTCCTTTGCCCACTGTCACAGGGAGGGAATAGATCAGGGGGAGAGCTGCAGGAAGATGTGAAGGTGAACTTGCGCTTTAAAAGATAATTAAAAGATTTTTCAGCCCAACAATGTCCTATAAGCTGTGAACTCTGGTGCAACTTAAACGTATCAATGCACAAAGAAATAAAAAGGCCTTTCTCTTAATAACTTTAGTTTACTTTTTCCAAGAGTGGTGTGGTCCTAAAGTCTACTGCTGAGGTCTTTTGTACCCCACTATTATTGATTATGAACCCAAGGCTTACGGGGACAATTATCAGTTCTCATAGAAGATTTGTAGGTGATGTAGTATATTTACACCCTTCACTGGTACTGGAGAAAACATGCGTTGTTAGTGGGTCATGGGTAGAGGAACCACTGGCATAGTAAACCCCCACTGCTGTCCAAATCTATTCAGGTTACAAGACTTATAAGCATTTCAGTATGTAGGAGATACACAAGTTTCATTGGTAGCGCTTTAAGGACGCATTTAGACTTGTGTGTTGCACAACAGAAAGCAACATACCTGTTCTATTTGCAGTGTCATTCGCTGTGAATGGCACTCCAATGCACTGTACCCTGGAAAGCAATGCACCACAGCACACAACAATGCAAAATGTATCGTGCTTTTTTGATTCATTGTGGTGCGTTAGCCACCCATATGTAATTAATAGGCTGCCATAATGCAAAATGCACTGCAAGGTAGAAGTGTGAATTCTACTTAAACCTAAAGGGTTATTTCATCTTTAGTTTTCCCAAAAATGTTTCTGTGCATTACAGTGCCCCTAATACACTAAAAAGCTGTACTCCATTTTGCAGATAAATGCTTACCTTTTCAAATGCTCACATTTTTTGTCTTTCGCTATCTGTCCTGTAGATGACAGGAGATACCCGCCTTTGGATGCATGACGCAGAAAACGCATGGCGAGCACTCCTAGCTTCATTCCCCACCCATGCATTTACAGTTTGTGTGCTCTCACAGCTCAGCCATTCTCTAAAGCCTCGTACACACGGGACGATGACCATATACAACAGGTCGTACTAACGACCGTTGTATGCGATATGGATCGTTCGTATGCGCGATTAGAACAGTCGAACATACGACGGTCGTACATGGGAGTTGCATGAGCAGACTAGAAAACTTGGTCGTACCAGCAAGCGGTCATACGACCATTGTATTGTGTGTACAGAGCAGTTGGTACAACAAGTTGTATTGTGCAAAACACGCATGCTCCAAAGTCAGGAACGGCCGGATGCTAATTACATGCACCTGAATGTTCTTCTGTGCTCGTACGATCGTGTAGTGCAGTCAGTAAGCAAGTTACATTATGCAACATACGATGTACGTACGATCGTCGTCCTGTGTGTACAATGCTTTAGAGTGAAAAAGAGAAGTATGTGCAAGCAAAAAACCTGGGGGAGTGCTCATTCAAGAAATTCCTGGGCTGTGTATCCAACACAGAGTATGTCCTGTCCGCTGCAGGGCATACAGGGGAGGACAATAATGTAGACAGATGAAAAAGTAAACATTTATTTGCAAGCAGAGGACCGCATTTATTAAGGACACTGTCCAGGTTGAGGTTGCCACTCCATTCATCGCAGTAGGACACCATAGATGTGCGACTTCCAGGGGTCACCCTTCTTTACTTTAACGCTGCAGACGCACTATATACATACCCCCCTCCCCATCGTGCCTGAGCGGCACAAACACTTATCCCAGGTCACTGTAATGCATATAGACACGACGATGGGGAAAGTAAGTAAAGGTGAACTACATGTTGAATCTTTTTTTTTTAAATCTTAATCTGTAAATATATTCCTCAATAGCTACAAAGGATACAAATCCAATAATGTGCACCAATTGCCTTTTAAACAGTGGCGGACCATCCATTAGGGACACACAGGCGCTGCCCCACTATCCATGCGTTCGGCCCCCTAATCTACATGCAGGGATGCAGGCGTTCCAATGGAGGGTTTTTTAACTACCCAATTAGAGCCAGAGGCCTGATAGGCTTCAAAAGAGGATGGACTTGGGGCGCAGAGCACTGTACCCTGAGCTCACCCAGTTGTGTGACAATAGTGAATGAATGACCAGCTGACCGACCAGGAGGGGGGGGGGGCTTGTGGGTGACCCGCCGACACTACAGATATATGTGCTTAGTTCAAATTTTATGAATGGAGTTTACAACTACTTTAAGGATAATGACTGCTGTAATACTTCTGTTTAAGTGTTTGTGGACAGAATGTGGAAATATACAAGCATTGACTAATCTGCACCATTACAACTCATTAAAAACAAATGCTTCATTCCTCCTATAAGGATGAAATTAAAAGCAATAGTCTCATGTATACCTGAATGCCTTTGGTATGTCAAAGTACAGTAAAAGTATAGAAAACTTGTGAAGAGAGTTAATTTATTGCCTATTTTACAAAGGATAGAAAAAAAAATACAGATTTGTTGGTACTCCTACAAAATATTATAAATAATTGGATCATAGTGAGATGTCAAACTATCTGTAATTAGGATCACACCTCTTCAATCACATGGTCAGCCTATTTAAAGGGAGAAAAGTAGTCTGTTTGGTATCATCGTGTGCCTCACACTGAACATGAACCAGTAAAAGCAACGAGAGGGCTATCTGAGGAAATCAAAAATAAAAATACAGATCAACATGTCAACAGGTAAAAAGGAAGGCCATAGTCGGTGCAAATGTATTTTTTCCCACAGGTTGCAGGAAAGAAATTTGGCAGATTCCCACATCAACACAGACAGCGCTGACAGTGGAATCCCTCCTGCCAAACAATTGTCTGCTCCTGGCGGGAGACAGTGATTATTGCCAGCAGCTATAGAAACCACTAGCGATAATCAACTTGGTACATTCAGCCTGCCCACACACGGTTCGAATTTTGGCTGGTTCCTGCTGAACCGGCTGAGATTCAAACGGTCTATGGTCAGCCAAAGGCTAGAAGACTAGAAGTGGCTTGATGTTCCAATGAATACAGTTTCAAATATGATTAAAATGTTTAAGGTTAATGGGAGTGTAACCAACCATCCTGGATGTGGCCACAAGATGAAAAATCAACCTGAGTTTAAACAGAAAGATAAGGCGAATTGTAGACGAGCCAAGAAAAACTTCCAAACAGACACAAGCTGAACACCAAGGTCAAATACCTGATCACACCATTTGCTTTTGAATGACAGTGGGTTCCAAGAAAGAACACCGAGGGTGACTCCAAAAATACATATTGACAAACCACAATGCCTCTGGCAGAGCAAACCAGGTGTTTTGTTGGCAAGTCCTATCAGTTCTATTTTCACAAATTAAATAATAAAGCTTTCAATGAAAAGAACATTGTACCTACTGTCAAGCATGGAAGAGACTTGTTTATGTATTGGCATTGCTTTGTTGCATCTAGCATTGAATCTGTGAAGCACAATCAACACGATCATGGAATTTGGAGCTAAACGTAATGCCCAGTGTAAGAAAGCTTGGTTTGTTGGCCCTTCAACAAGATAGCGGCCCAAAACACTAGCTAAAATCTAGCAAGTAAGGCTGAGAACAAAACATTGGACTGTTCTGAAGTGGTCTTCCGAGTCTTGATCTGAATGTTACCAGACATCTACAGAAAGAGCTGAAACGTGTAGTCTGTAGAAGGCACCCTACAAATCTGTGACAGTCAAAAGTAAAAGTCTGATTTTTATTAAATATGGAATAAGCAATACTGCATGTTAATTACTTTAGATCATTTCAAGTTTTTCCAAAGAAAATGGTGGGTTCTTTTTTATGTCGAAGGGTACCGACATATTGGTCCATATTTGTATATCTGATCATCATGGTCTGAGGAGGGACATGCCTAAAGGCATATCATAAACGTATTTCCAAAATTATATATACTTTATTTAAATTGGGTGCAGACTCAGAGCTCAAGAGAACTATGCCGACTCTTAAGGCCTTTATCCTACTTGATTTGCCTGTTCTTATTTGAGTTTGACAAGCCTGCATTTATTTGTAAGCAAAATTACAATAGTTTAAGATCAGTGCAAAAGCAAGGGAATTTTTATCAGAATTGAAAAAGGATTAGATTTCCAGCATGCTACGATTATTTCAACAAAACGTGATAGAAAAAAAATCTAGTCGTGTTAAAATGACAACTAGCAACTACCATGTTCTGTGTCACCTTGATCATGTTAGAAAATCAGGGAAGATTTCCTTTTTCTGTTTTGTAGGCTTTTACTGACATTTTTTCACAATGACACAGCTTTTAGGAATGCAGCCGGAGTTAAGAAATGCTTCCTTTAACAAATTCAGACCTCTCAATCTCCTGGAGACATTGTGATTGTGTTTTGAACACAATGCAAAACATGAATAATGCATTCACATCTGAGCCACTGTTTTTTTTTGCTTGGTATGTTAACTATGCAGCTTAGAGTGTTTACCCTAACTGCAAAGAACGCAGTTTAAAGGGATAGTAAGCTTTAAATACAACTTAATCATGCGATGGTAGCAATGGTGGGTATATTACAGCTCCACATCCCTACATACATATTTGGGGGAAAAAAGGACTAGAGCTGGGACTTTTCAGGTGCATGGACTCTCAAGGAAGGAATAGACCAAACAGTTCTACAGTTAAATAAACTTTCATTTTATTAGTGTTTCATATCAATATAAAATGTTTGAAAAAAAAAAAACAAACCTTAAGGCTGGATTCACACCAGTTCGGTGCAAATTCCAGCTCCGTTGTCCCTGCGAAGAGAAACAGCTGCTGAGCATGGCATGATACATATACTCCTAGTTATGCTGATGAGGGGTGGGGGCACATCTCAACCCATTTTGCAGAAAAGCTTCTTTGGGAGGCACCGAGGTGATAGAACACCGTAAATCACTATGTATTTAGATGGAAGAGGTGTAGTGTGATATAGGGCCAGGGAAGGAACAAGACACCCAGAACTGTTTTAACAAGGAGGGAAAGAGGACATCCAGGAGTCCAAGATGGTGGACTCCCCAATATATAGTATTTGAATCCCCACTGGATTTTTGGGGCAGTTCCATGGGGAGATGTACACAGATTGTGGTTCAACAAAAGGGCTCTGGATGTAAAATTGGACCAACATATGCTTGGTGAAAAACCAGTGGGGATTCAAAAACGTTTGGGAGCCCACCGTCTTGGAATCCTACATGTCCTCTTTCCCTCCTTCTTGGCACAGTCCTGGTGTCTTGCTCCTCTGCTGGTCCTATATCACACTGTACTTCTCCCATCTGAATGTAATGATTTGGGGTGTTCTATCACCTTGGTGCCTCCTAAAGAAGTTTTTCTGCAATACCTATTGAGATGTGCCCCATCCCTCCTCAGCAAAGGATATAGGTGGTCCCTGGGTTACAAACAAAATAGGGGCTGTAGGTTTGTTCTTAAATTGAATTTGTTTGTAAGTCGGAACAGGTACATTTTTTAAGTGTAGCTCCTGCCAAAACAACTATTTTTGTACATTTTTTGGATAGCATAGCGAAGGGTTAACACCTCTGTAAGGTTTGTTTTTCTGTCTGTGCCCCTGTTCATAAAATGTCACCTCACTTTTTGTCCCTATGACAATTGGATTTTGAAAATTTTGGGTTGCTGTGGAAACAAGGATTGGTGATAAAGCATCAGTGGAGACACCTTTATCCCATAATAACTCTTACAGGAGTGAATTTCCCTTCCCTATTGGTAGATTTCCTCCCACTTCCTGTTGTCTCCCTTCGTTTGTAAGTAGGAGTTGTTTGTAAGTCTGATGTTTGTAACTAGGGGACCGCCTGTAGTAGTATGTGTTATGCCATACTTATTCTAGATTAGAACTAATATTGTTGTTATATGCTAACAACCACTACATATAATGCGGGACGTGGGGGTTACACACACAGTGTTTGATTTCTACAAACTGCTGTACCTATATAACTGCTTTAGTCTATCTTTAAAGTAGAGCTAAAGGCAAAAATGTTTAGTTTTGGATAGAGTGGGAAGGGATTAGAATGCTTGTCAGTTTTTATTGCGGTCTGTGCCCCCATTAGGGAGATTCACCCTCTCTATTTGTCCTGTTTACCATTATCATTGAAAGGGAATGTAAAAGAAAACCCCAAATTTTGAGTTGCCACCAGAAAAGTAATAGAGGGGAAATCCTCCAATGGGGACAGTAGTTGTGGATACCTGGGGCTCCCCAAAGAATTCCCTTAATTTTCAGGGATTTCTTCTACCCACCAGCTTGGCTAGAAGACAGGAAGTGAAGGGAAATCTCTGCAAAGGGACATAAATAGGAGAAAAACAAATCTGACGGGTTACAACCATCCATTGCGCTATCCAAAAATGGGAGAAAAAAAAAAAGTTTTGCCTATAGTTCTCCTTAGAACCACTTCAGCCCCAGAAGGATTTACCCCCTTCCTAACCATAGCACTATTTGCGATACAGCACTGCTTCGCTTTAACTGACAATTGCATGGTTGTGCGAAGTTGTACCCAATGTCCTTCTTTTTCCACAAATAGAACTTTCTTTTGGTGGTATTTGATCACCTCTGCGGTTTTTATTTTTTGCGCTATAAACAAAAAAAGAGCAACAATTTTGAAAAAAAAAAAAAATTTTTTTTACTTTTTGCTAAAATACAAATCCAAAATTTTTTTTTTAAAAATGTATTGATCAGTTTAGGCCAATGTGCATTTTTATTATTTTTTGCTAGTAATTGCGGCGATCTGCGATTTTTAGCGGGACTGCGATATTGCGGCAGACAGATCGGACACTTTTTTGGGACCAATGACATTTATACAGCAATTAGAGCTTTAAATAGCCACCGATTACTGTCATTGGCAGGGAAGGAGGTAACACTAGGGGGTGATCAAGGGGTTACATTTTTCCTAGGTAGGTGTTTCTAACTGTGTGGGGGCTGGGCTGGCAGGGAGTGGAGATAGATCGCTGTTCTGGATTACTTGGAACAGCAAATCTCTCTCTACTTCCCTGACAGAACGGAGATCTGTCTGTTTACATTGACAGATCTTGGTTCTGTCTCTCTGTGGAGTGATCGCAGGTAGCTGGCGGATTTTGGATATATAGGTAAAGTTCAAGGAAAAACACAACAATTAAAGATAATGGAGATGTTCAGAAATGTTGTAGTCAAGGGGAAAGAAAGACCTTTTCCTACACGGAGATGACCATCTAAAATGTGAAAACCGGGAATATTCATGTTGGAAACTTTCTGAATTTGTGGCACCACTTTTCGGTTTTAGAGCAGGGAAGAGTTTTACAGAGCATGTCGCACTGCATGAAAGATCCTCCTCCATCATGAATGTGAAATCATTACTCTCCGGGAAAATTCCTACCATCACAATGCTTCTCTATGTTATACATAGAGCCAGCTGTAAAGTAAACCTGTGGCCAAAAAAAATGTTTTGACAGCTTGAGCGGTCTTCTACTTATTGCGGTTTTAACCTTCCCTTTAACCGCTTGCCGACCAGGTGCTGTCATTATACAGCAGCAGGTTGGCTCTCCTGCGCGAATCGCTGTAGATGTATGGTGGCGCGGACAGGAGCTGTGCAAGCGTGCGAGCGGGTCGGGCGGGCTCAATATCCGCCGGCGACATGCGATCACCTACTACAGAGGCAGAACGGGGATCTGCCTGTGTAAACACGGCAGATCCCTGTTCTGTCAGGAGACATGACTGATCTACTGTTCCCAGTGATCGGGAACAGTTAGATCTGTCATGTCCCTGCCAGCCCAGCCCCCAAACAGTTAGAACACAGCGAGGGAACACACTTAACCCCTTGATAGCCCCCTACAGTTTAACCCCTTCCCTGCCAGTGACATTAATACAGTAATCAGCCGCAATCCCAATAAAAATCGCGGATCAATATACGCCTATTGCGATTTTATTTACCAAAAAGAATATATATCGGCCTAAACTGAGGAAGAAATAATTTTTTATATTTTTTTTGGATATGTATTAAAGTAAAAAAAAAAATGTTTTTTTCTTTCAAAATCGTCGCTCTTTGTTTATAGCGCAAAAAATAAAAAACAGCAGAGGTGATCAAATACCACCAAAAGAAAGCTCTATTTGTAGGAAAAAAGGACATAAATTGTACTGGGGTACAACGTCGCACGACCGTGCAACTGTCAGTTAAAGCGACACAGTGCCGTATCGCAAAAAATGCTCTGGTCAGGAAGGGGTAAATCCTTCTGGGGCTGAAGTGGTTAAGATGTCAGTGTAAATGAAATGCCCATCTTCCTATACTTGTCATTTTAACAGGATTGATAACTGGCCAGTGCATGTCCAAAAAATAATCTTAAAAGACCAAGAGGTGAACAAAGCTGTAAGAACGTGGTTTGATACTATAGGAGGAAAGAGGTTTGATCTTTATTCAAGCAATTCTTTAACCACTACCACACTGCCTACCGTATATTTACGGCGGCAGTGTGGATGTGTCCTGCAAATCGCCGCTTTGCGGAGTGGCAGCTAGGGGGCGAGCGCCCGTCGTACTCCAGAGGAGTGTGCCCGCGGCTCAGGCGGACCCGATGTCCGCTGGCGAGCCGCGATGAGCTGCCAGAGCCAAAGAGCGGGGAGCCGCCGATGTAAACACGGCGGTTCCCCGTTTTGTCAGTGCGGGCATAGGAGATCTACTGATCCCTGTCACTGGGATCAGTTAGGTCTCTTATGCCCAAAGTAGCCCAGCCCCCACAGATAGAACACAACCAGGGAACACATTTAACCCCTAAATCTCCCCCTGCAGGTTAACCCATTCACTGCCAATGACATTACACAGTAATCAGTGCATTTTTATAGCACTGATCGCTGTATAAATGCCAATGGTCCCAAAAAAGTGTCAAAATGGTCCGACATGTCCGCTGAAATATCGCAGTACCGCTAAAAATCGCAATCACCGCCATTAGCAGTAAAAAATAAAAACACCAGAAATGATTTCTCATCATCCGCAGCAACTTTTACGCAAACCAATCAATAAATGCTGATTGCAATTTTTCTAACCAAAAATATGAGGAACAAAATAAATCAGCCAAAACCGATGAAAAAAAAGTTTTTTTTATATATATATTTTTTTGGATTTGTATTTTAGCAAAAAGAAAAACTTTTTTCTTGCAAAACTGTCGCTTTTTTTTTGTTTATAGCGGCGATCATAAATGACGCAGAGGGGATCAAATACCACCAAAAGAAAGCTCTATTTGTGGGAAAAAAAGGACGCAAATTTCGTTTGGGTACAACGTCACACGACTGCGCAATTGTCAGCTAAAGCGACGCAGTGCCGAATCGCAAAAAGTGCTCTGGTCCTAAAGGGGGAAATCCTTCCGGGGCTGAAGTGGTTAAGCATCCATTCATTACCTGAGGTCTATGGTCAACTGTAGGCACAATATTATAAGTCCATTGTTTCCCATACTATGTTGTCTAGTGCAGTGGGCCATGTTTTCAGGTTTTCCTTTACTTTGCACAGCTGCTTTAAAATCAATATCAATGACATGGTATTGATAAAAGTGATTTCATCTAAAAGGAAGTTCCCAAAACATAGTCCGTTGTGGGGTACTTGAGGACTGAGGTTGAGAACCACTGGTCTAGTGTACGCCCTCCTATGTCATATCACACTGCCACTGGCTATCATTGAAGTAAAAAAAAAAAAGGTAGGGGTTTCTGAAGGTTATGCCCACCAACTACTTAAATTGTAAGATCTACGAGGGGTCCTCAAAAAGAGTCCTCACTTTTTTATATTTCATAGAGCTAAACAGAGTGCGGAAACTTTTTTAAGGACCCTTGAATATTTTTTCAGTTAAAGTGGTTGTAAACTTCAGACATGGACCATGAACAAAGCATATCCCTCAACAGTGTGTACTTGTCTCATTTCAGAGTATTAAGTGTCAGTCCTGCTTCGTTCCTCTGCTATCAGCATAAATCACTTCTGACAAGTTTTCCTGACCCCAAAAGAAAAATGGTGACAGGGGAGGGGTCTCCAGCAGACTGACAGCCTCAGCTCTGTTCCTGTGTGGAGGTGGGTGTGTCCCCTCCCTGCAATCAGCTCTCAGGGCTCTCCACACTGAGCTCTGCAGAGAGTAACTTCAGCTCTCCATCCCCTTTCTTCTGAACACCCAGACAAGCTTCACAATTCAGCACTTTGAACGGTTGTAGATAAGAGAAGACAGCAGACAAACAGGTACAACTTATGTAGGATTGGTTTCCTCTCTGTAACACTTGAGGCCAACTTCACTGCGTATATGCAGCTTTAATAGTGTCACATCAGAATGCAGCCATCTTCCAAAAAGGTCACTGCTTTACATTCAAGCATTCACATAAAAGGTGCCATATTGCCTTACTAGAAGTTTCTGCTTTAGAATTGCCAACTAAAGCCCTGATCCTATTGGATATGCACCGTGCATCAAGACTCCTTTCACACTGGACGGGCAGGGCGGTAGGGGTAAAGCGTTGCTAGTTTTAGTGTCGCTTTACCTCTGTTATAGCGGGCAGCAGTGGGGTGCTTTTAACCCCTAAGAAGGGCAGAGTGGGTGGAGGAGCGCTCCAAAGATGCAGGTTTTTACACTGGGATGGATTGGGGGGGTTCCAGGCGCTTTACAGGTGCTATTTTTAGCACTAAAGCGCCTGAAAAACATCCCAGTGTGAAAGGGGTCTAAAGGACATTTAACATTAGGAAGTCAGCGTCCTTTGGAACGTTAACTTTGGAAAACACCATTCTGGGGTATTCTGGAAGACAATTACTGAACAGTGAAGTGTTGGCAGCAGAAAATGATTCAGCAGCACATCACATCACATGCAATGCTACAGCAATTTTGTTTCTATAGAGGCAGCAGCTTAAATTGTGGTCACCAGACCACCACTGCATGTCAGCAAAAAATAAAAGCAACTTGTGGGCTATAAATATTCCCAGATTGAATCCAAAGAATTAAAGTACTTTCCTTATGGTTAGGAAGGAAACAGGTGTTTCCAGCAGAGATTCGAGATAAAGACAATTCAAATGGGGTTTCCCTATGTTAGGAGAGATTTAGTGAGTCTGTGATTTTTAAATCAAAAACAACCTGAATAAATATTGCCCAACCACCATTGTGTTCTGCAGCATGGATCAGATTTCCATGTGTGAATGCCCATTTGGTATGCCAAATATATCTGAAAAAGGAATAACTGGCAGCTGTGCTTTGTATGAAGCACTACAGGAACAAAAGCATAGGGAGGTAACTGGTTGACCCTGGGATGCCCACAAAAAGCAGGCTAGAGTTCATTTAGAACAATGAGATGAGATATTTGTGTTGGACTGAGATTGAAGGCCATATGCTTAAGGTTTAGAAGTCACAATGTGAACATACACAAGTCCCCTGATAACCGTTTTGTTCTGTTGAAAGCAGGCGCCAGATCCCACCACTTGTCTTTATGCACGAGTTAAAAGGATTCCAAAATTGAAGGATAAGGCTGTTTTTTCTGTGATCGGGTATGAAAAAATATGAAAAGCTGAAGCCACCCTGCAGAATAATTCAGTCTTGCATATGAAAGCATTAATGCTGCACCCATGATGGTCCCCTTTTACAATGAGAGGTGAAATCTTGTGTCAGGGGCAACCTGGAATCCCACTGGGTCCTTCCGTCATTTCATGCAACTGCCAACATAAACAAATACAGCTGGAAGGAGAATGACTTGAACTCCTTTGTTAGAGTGGTAGTAAACTCCTAACTTGAATTTTGTCCTACAGATATGCTTATAATAAGTCTTAGCTCTAGGCGTGGTAAATATCTCCTAAACTTGTCCAGTTATTCACAACAGCTCCAGCTGATTAAGGTCTGATTCACACCTATGCAGGTTTCATATCCCAGGTGCATTTTGCGTTTTACGATAGACGTTTTTGATCCATTGAAGTCTATGGAACCAAAAACCAGAAAAAAAGTCCCTGGCCCTTTCCATAAAATGCACAGATGTGAATGTGGCCCATAGGAAACCATGTTAAATGGACTGTAGTGTGTTTCTGCAAAACTGAAACACACTAAAAAATGCATAGGTGTTAACCAGGCCTGAGTCTCTTATGTGCAGCGAGCTCTGCATTCAAGGTACACTGGGGTTAATTTACTAAACCTGGAGAGTGCAAAATCTGGTGCAGCTGTGCATGGTAGCCAATCAGCTTCTAACTTCAGCTTGTTCAGTTAAGCTTTGGCAAAACAAAACTGGAAGTTGATTGGTTTCAATGCAGAACTGCACCAGCATTTTCCACTTGCCAGTTTTACCAAATCAACCCTACTGAGTATACCATGAATGCAGAGAGTGTCATGCCATGATGGGGACTACCATGTGCGGGAGAGGCAGCGTGGTTCTGACATTCAAATAGCTGGATAGACCGAACCTGGAAGGAATACCAAGTAAAGATGTAAGTGCCGGGGTGGCAACAGCTCAGCGCTGGAAGGCTCTATTTGAAAGGTAAGTCTGTCCTAATGTGCTAGTATGTTGTGCCTACTAGCAGATTATGGCATGACACTGCCAGGGACATTATATACATTTATTAAATAAAAGACAAACATATTTGATGTAAAGCAAATTTGAATGAAGGGGCCCCCCTAGGACAGCGATTGCGAACCTTGGCACCCCAGATGTTTTAAAACTACATTTCCCATGATGCTCATGCACTCTGCAGTGTAGTGGAGAATCATGGGAAACAGTTCCAAAACATCTGGGG
This sequence comes from Glandirana rugosa, assembly GCA_018402905.1. Lineage (NCBI taxonomy): Eukaryota > Metazoa > Chordata > Amphibia > Anura > Ranidae > Glandirana > Glandirana rugosa. The sequence goes on from BLSH010503924.1 coordinate 343,242, forward strand.
TGCCAAGGTCCGCCATCACTGCCCTAGGATAAAAAAAAATGAATTTGCCAAACGTCTAAAATTGCATCTAAGATATTTCCATGCTTGCATGCAATGCCATTGTGTCACTGCCATTTTGCATTTAACTCATTCAGATTGTAGGGATGTTCTCCCTGTGCCTGAGTGGGTTTCCTCCGGGTACTCCGGTTTCCTCCCACACTCCAAAGACATGCTGGTAGGTAAATTGTCCCTAGTAGAAGTATGAATGTGAGTTCGGGACCTTAGATTGTAAGCTACTTGAGGGTAGGGACTGATGTGAATGTACAATATATATGTAAAGTGCTGCATAAATTAACAGCGCTATATAAGTACCTGAAACAAATAAAATAAAAACTCTGCACATCCCCTTCCCTAGGATCCCACACAAGTATTACTGCTTAAACTGAAAGTAAACCCTCCTATTGTTTTCAGCCAAGGACGCTTCCATCTTGGCCATCTTCAACTGCCATGATGCTGCACATGTGATCAGCTATGGCACCAGCCATTGGATGGTTTTACAGTTTGGTTAAGAGCACATGCAATGTGACAGCTATATTCCCATCACGTGCCAGGAATGTAACCTTTTTGAAATTGTTAAATCTATGGGTTTACTTCCACTTTAAATGTTTCCTCAAATAGAGAAGGTAAAGAGAAGACTATGCAGATAGTGTGACATCTTGACACTTTCCAAGATCTGGGACAAGTAGTTGTCAATGACATGGAGGGAAAAGAAGCAACCTTGGCAGAATTCAACCTTCATTAGAAAATTTAGATGTGTTCTATGACTAATTTACCCAGTAGAATCAAAATGTTCTTTATATACTGCTGGTAAGAACAGATTATGTTTTATGATGAATAGAATTCACTATTCATAACCATTTCTTAGGTTAGATTCCTATTAAAACCAGTACTAAATACAAAGAACTGTATGGTTTTATGTGTTTTAAACCATACAAACTGTACAGAACTGCTGGCTGTTTGTAGTCTTTAAAACTGATGACAATCAGTGGTACTTTGGAAGAGCTTCATGAGGCCCCTTTCACATGGCGGGGACTCTGCCAGGAGTTCGCCCGCTCAGTGGGGAATCTGCCCACTGAGCAGGCGGATGGCTTATCCACATCCACTCCGTTTATGCAGAACACAGACCACCTGTCCATTTACACCTAACGGCCCTCCAATCTGGTAGACCAGTGGTCTCTAAATTGCAGCTCAGGGGCCAGATGCAGCCCTTTGTGTGCTTTTATATGGCCCTTGTTGCACTTTACCCTCCACTGATATAAGACGTTAATTCCTTCCATTGACACCAAAAATAGGGTGTAAGTCCTGCTACTGACAACCGGCTCTATTCCCCACTGACACCAATGATTGGGTACTATTCCTCCCACTGACACCAATGATGGGGCACTATTTCTCCCACTGACGCCAATGATGGGGCACTATTCCTCCCACTGACGCCAATAATGGGGCACTATTCCTCCCACTGACGCCAATAATGGGGCACTATTCCTCCCACTGATGCCAATAATGGGGCACTATACCTCCCACTGACACCAATGACGGGGCACCATTTCTCCCATTGAGACCAACAATGGGGCACTATTTCTCCCATTTAGACCAACAACGGGGCACTATTTCTCCCATTGAGGCCAACAATGGGGCACTATTTTTACCGCTGAGACCAATAGAGCACTATTACTTCTGCTGATACCAATGATGGGGCACAATTTCTCCCTCTAATACCAAAGATGCATTGTGTACTCCCACCGACACCAGGACAATTTCTACTCTCAATGGCCACAGTTCAGCCCCCCTAAAGTAAACTGGCCCTTTGTTGAGAAAGTTTGGAGACCCCTGCCCTAGACGAATGGGGAATGGATCCCCATCCGTCTGCTTTTAGCTCCATAGAGCGGCAATAAATGGTCAGAACAGGTCCGCCTAAAAAACTGTGAAAGGGGCCTTAAAAATGTAAAAGAGCAATGTGTAAAGGATAGCAACCGGAAATTCTATAATAGAAACCAACATTACCAAAAGTGACTGCACTTTCCAGATCACCAATAATTTACCATCTTACCATATAAGATAATTATTTTGGTACCAAAATTGGACAAGGACACAATTATGAAACCAGCTATTGCCACGTGCAGGTTTTTATAGTTAGTATGAAGGCTCCATAACTACTGAATAAAACCAAACTGTAAAAGAAAGACACAGCTTGGTACTGTGAGAAATTGCATAGCATTGTTACTTCTTATTCTGCTACCTTGCAATTGAATAATGTACATGAGAAAATGGTTTGGACAAAATGGTTTGTAACAGAATCCAGTGGACATCTGACCTTTCGTACAATACACCCTTTCCTTAGTTATGACTCTGGACAACAGAACGGTTGCCATTCAACAAAGCTTTGTAATTACTGACTGATAGCTGAAAATACTAAACGTAAAGTAAATGAAAATCTGATAGAGGTATTTACACATTAAAATAAGGACTGTGTAAATAACAGACTTGGGCATTTTTGTTGGGCCAAGTTCACAAATACAGAAGAGAATCCAATTTCTTTGTAATCTCCAAGAAGGAGTCCATCAGGGGAAGCAATTGTAGCGAATAGGAGAGAACTGCACAATACAACTGATAAACGTAAGTGTGTATGGAGCTGTTCCACTCACGTGAGTATAGTTGGAAGGCATTAAAACCCTTCTGAAGCCAATGTGAGCATAGCTTTAATACAAAAATGCAACGTGCAGTTATTTCAGGAAAGAGAAATCTGATTGCTGGTTGCTGTGGGTTAATGCCCTATGCACCATCTATTAATCACACTACATCCTCCACAGGCATGCTGCCACCAGTGACTAATCAGTTCAGTGGCATCCTTTTCTCAAAATAGTAAAACCACCCATAGACATTTACCTGCAATGTTTTAGTGTTCACGATACAATATGACCTGATTTTAGGTGTCTAGTCAAGAGGCTATTTCTCCACCTCATCAATGAGTCTGGGCAGTGTACAGATCGGTGACACACAAATGCCATATGCGCATTTACAGTACATTTAAGGTGCTGTTGTAAGGTGTTTCAATAGAAGTGAACGGAGGCAGGTCGAAAGCATCAATGCCTGCCCAACGCTGCAGGCAGCATTATTTTTTTTTGCCTCGCTGCAACGCCAACACTACAGTGTGAACACCTCCATCCGCTCCCTAGTGTAACAATTTTGAGTAGTGTTGATAGGTGGTCAGGAAGCGGTAAAAACACAACATATATAGATAGATCTATCTATATATAATAATATGTATTGGGGTGAAAGAAGGGGAAACTTAAGCTGTACTAGGGAATCAATTCTTCCTGGAGTGATCAAATTTCCTAGCATATTCAAAGGCCCTAACAAGGCAATAAAATTGTTTATGGAAAGGAAAGGCATTAAATATACTTTATGTTTTGCACTTTTACCTACAATTATTTTAAATTGGTGACAAAGTCTCTTTAATCTGCCAGATTACCAGGCTAGGAACTAAAATGCTGTAGTGAATTACATCTAAAAAAAAAATGGAGGTATGCACTGGTAAAATGAAATGAGCTTTCAGCATTTCAGAATAATCCTTTAAATAAAAGCCAAATGACTGAAATTAATGACTACACATCACTGTCCTCTCTCCTTGGCGTTTCATTAATCTGCTATAGAGCAGTGTTTGTCAACCCTGTCCTCAAGTACCCCCCAACAGGCCATGTTTGCTGGTTTTCCTTTGCCTTGCACAGCTGCTTTCAACCAGAGCCAATGGCTTGGTATTTTGGACAGCTATTTTATCGAAGAGAAACTCCCAAAACATGGCCTGTTGGGGGTACTTGAGGACAGGGTTGAGAACCACTGCTATAGAGGAACCACAACTAGCTCAGCTGGAGAAACTGGACAATGTTCTTGCCAGAAAATTCATTAGCAAGTTACAAATGAATACATTCCCTTATTGAACAATGTGTTTTTTTTAAACTATTTCAATACAAACTGCTTTTCTTCCTAAATAGTGACACTGCTTGAACAAATTTTAATACCTAAACCGCGTTTTGCAAGTTTGTCATGTATTAGTAAAACTACATATCACAACTACTTAGTGTATCCAGGTGAATACCTTGTTTTTTTTTCAGGACAAATTGGGCTTTTCTTAATTTTTTTTATTAACAAAGGAAAAAAACTGTCCCAAAATAGTAAAAATGTAATATTTCTTGAAATGTAGTTGTATAATTCTTGATGTTAACATGGTCTGCGACCAAAGAACAAGCCAAACAAATTCTCCTGCTCCTGATGATTGCAGCAATATCACATATGTGTATGTGATTTGTTTGTAGCCATAGTAAGGCCCATTTCATTCTTTTATCCTACCTAAAATAACACGGATATTAAAAAGCACTCCTTTTTTAACCCTAACTAAAACACACTAACCCTTCCCTGAATCAAATCCTGATATAGTCCTTTTTAGCTTTTTACGTTTTTTTTTTTCTTTTGCAATCTTCTCCTCTAGCAAGGAAAAAATATACAATGTACTGTATCTTTTTCTCCAGTCAAGAGGAGAAACATCACAGGGGGGGGGCTGTACAGTGACTGATCACAAATGCATTTGTAGTTGGCATAGACCTTGTTCATCTTTAGCAGTGATAGCAAACCTTGGCACCCCAGATATTTTGGAACTACATTTCCCATTATGCTCAACTACACTGCAGAGTGCATGAGCATTATGGAAAATGTAGTTCCAAAACATCCGGGGTGCCGAGGTTCGCCATCAGTAATCTATAGGATGGAACTATGATGGGGTAAACCATGTAGAGGCACCTGACCACAGCAAGCAGTGTCCCCTAAGCAAGGAGAAGTACATTTAGGTGTTATATCCAAATACAATCTTATAGAAGCATGAATACCAAGTGATGTTCCTAAGGTCACACTGATAATTCAGTTAACATTGCTGGAACAAGAGTCTCCAAATTCTTTCATATGCGCCTCGAGGACTCAAGCTACATCATCTACCCATCAGATTTACCAGCTATATGATGTACTGATCCGAGTTATTAGCTATACATCACTCCAATCCTTGCCTCGGTGACTCGCAACTCGTTTTAATCCTATTTAGTTAAATTAAATAACCGACAGGGAGTGTGAGACCTTCCATCTTAAAGTGGTATTAAACCACTGTGTGCTGGGTGGGTTTTTGCCATAATGTGCAAGTATGCACAGTATACTTGCACATTATGACACACCTACCATACAAGTGTGTCCTTCCCCAGCTCTGTGCAATACAAGCTTTGTCCCCCATCACCAGCTCTGCTACTTTTGGGTTTCCCCAGAAATTCCCAGCCCCCGAAAATGTACACTGCAAGGTGCATGCACCATATAGTTTACTACTGGAAAGAGAAAAGTTGTTTTTTTGGCAGAAGTGCCTGTGTGCCTCTTTTGCCAAAAATACCCACTTTATTTTTTTTTTGTCTAGAGTTTACCTCCACTTTAATAGTAATGGTAGTTGGGTGAAGCCAAAAGTTTGAGGGAGTATGGATGAGATGATCTTTTTCAGCAGATGGGTGTTGCAGCCGCCTTGCGTAGAATCAAAACTTAAATATCAGTTACCAATAGCCTGACCATTTAAAAGTTGCATCTGTTGACCAATCATCAAGATGTAATGACCAAGCAGTAAAAAAAGGACACAGCAATAATTAAAAAAAACATTCAATCCTTTGTAAATAGCAACATCAAAAAGGTGCATTCGTGGCAATTCTATGCAGAGGAAACCATTCAAAAAAATTATTTGAGACATTCACAAGCCAGCATATCAAACTGTACAGAAGGATAGCATCACATTCAAGGTTGTCAAATGGTTTCCAAGGAATGTAGAAGACAGTCAAATCAGTGAATGGAAACACATACATCAAACATGGCTTTGCTAGACTAAGGCTTAGCAATTTGCAGGGTGGTCAAAGCAGAACGAGTAATGTTATGATATTTATAAAAAGGAATGTAAATTTCTGGTTGCAAATACTGTATTGTTGTACAGTGAAAGTTAAAAAAATAACCTGTATATCATTAAAGTGGTTGTAAAAGGTTTCCTTTTTTTTTTTTTTTTTTTTTACATAACATGTCATACTTGCCTCCTCTGTGCAAGGGTTTTGCACAGAGTGGCCCCGATCCTCATCGTCTGAGGTCCCTCAGCGGCGCTCCTGGCTCCTCCCTGCATCGAGTGCCCTGTCGGAGAAGCACTCTCCCTCTGGGCACCCGTGCGGCCACGCTCCCATGTCCTGCTACTGTGTCCATTGACACAGACAGCAGGACTCGTCCCTGCCCCCGCGTCATTGGATTTGATTTAAAGCAGCAGGAGCCAATGGCTGCTATCAAACTATCCAATCAGGACCCAAGACACCGGCTGGAGTGGGTGTGCTCGTCCCTGATGCAGGAAAGATCAGGTTCAGGTAAGTATTAGGGGCACTATGGGGGGCTGGTGCATCACAGGAGTTTTTTCACCTGAATGTCTTGGGTCCTGATTGGATAGTTTGATAGCGGCGCAGCCATTGGCTCCTGCTGCTTTTAATCAAATCCAACGATGCATTCAGGTGAAAAACCTCAAGACTTTACAACCCCTTTAAAGCGGTTGTCTACCCATTTGAAAAAAAAAATGACAGCCTGCAAGACAATAGCATAATGAGCTAGTATGCACCGCATACTAGCTCATTATGAAATACTTACCTTGAAACGAAGATCCGACCGGGCTGCTCGGTCCGCTCTGTGGGAGCGGACATCTTCCCCCGGATCTTGCTTCCGGGAACGCGGCTCCGGCTCTGTGACTGGCCGGAGCTGCGAGACGTCTCCCTGGCACTGTCTGCCCCTATTGCCGGGCCTTTGCCGAGACATACACGGCGCATGCGCTGAGACATGGTTGTAACTCCAAAGCATTTTGGAGAGGGAATATCTCCTAAACCGTACAGGCTCTGGGGATATTCATTTTACCTACAGGTAAGCCTTATTATAGGCTTACCTGTAGGTAAAAGTAGTAAAATTGGGTAGACAACCGCTTTAAGTATTTATTGCTGAGGAAAACTGAACCATTTTCTTTGCTCACAATGCATTTGTCCAAAGGTGTTTTGCATGTCAAATGAAAAGCAGATTTCATTAACAAAGAGTGTCTGCTTCTTAAAAACCCTCAAGCATAAGTGAGAAACTCATTCCTGTACTGAATCTTACAAAATAACCCTGTATTCAGATATAAAAGTGATAGAGCACCATTATAGCTGAACATCAGGTTATTGTGAAATACGACATTAAACAGGCTTATTCATCAAGGCAAAAAAGCAATATTCACTAACCCACTGCAACCAATCAAAATGGGTCTTTAATTAACTGCAGGCAAGTGAAATGCGATTGGTTGCTAGGGGTCAGTGCATTCTGGTCATCAGCACTTCCCTTTTTATTAGTCTGCATGTGTTAGCTGGAAAGGGGTCATGCATAAGAGGGAGCCTATATGTAAGCAGTCTCAAATAATGGTCCAACCTTTCACAGTGGAAAACCCCTATAAAAAATATTTGCTATAGAGCAAGGTTACGGTAATCAATGCAGCATTACCCATCAATGAGGCAGAACAAATCTCAGGAGCTAGGAAGCCAACAAGAAAATACTGCTTGTGCCATAGCTTTGATTGGCTTTTGTCAACTTATGCAAGCCATACATGGGTCGAACTCTGAACAATTTTTCTTTAGAAAATGAGAAATTTAGTGTGCTTTGTAATCAGATGGTGCCATGATTGATTTCGAAATTCGACCGACCAAGCCTTCAATTTCACCTCACTAGAAAAATTTTGTGGCTGGGAATCTTTTTTTTTTTCCAGGTCACAGCTCATGTGCATTTCTTTTTCGGTTATATTTCTCGCATGATTATTCCATCATTGATCAGAAATGTGTTTTTCAATTCAAATTCGATGGCCGCACAAAAATCGGCCATTGCTGCGGCCCATTAATGGTGCAAAATTCGAACGAAAATTCTTAGCTACGATTTTCAAAAGAAAATTATTTCGGGATTCGACCCATGTATGGCTGACTTAAGAGTATGTCAATTTAAAACACACCTGCTGATTACAGGGCAGGACTGATTGGCTTGGCTTGTGCAGCACTTCAGGTCTGCATTTTCTGTGGCTGCACGTGCACAGTAAGCAGCACTGCTTTATGTTTTATGTACATGGCTGTATAGTGTGCAGGGCGTACAACTGCCCATTAAGATCTGAAGATTAGAGGAGGCGGCCATATCACACTATCTGCATTTGAAGCAAATGACAGTGCACATACTAGTGCTTTGCTCAACTTCTCTGCAAATGACCACGTAAAGTCACCTCCTCTAACGCATTGCAATAGGCTACTGTATGCGACAGCAGTGAGTCCCAGGAATGTCAGTCCACTGGCTTTGTGCACTCTGTACAGCCTTGTGTATGAGGCCTTAAAAAGAGAAGTAGGTTTTGTTTTTTTCCCCCAAGAATCATACTTAATGGCTCTAAGACTGAGAAATGAGTGAACACACAGCGCTGATCAGTCACTGGGGTCTACTCTGCCCCCCCCGGCTGCGCTCACAGGAGTGGGTGGGAGCGGCTGGCTCAGGCTCTCAGCAACTCGCTGAAAGGCTGAGCCAGGTGCCAGTCCAGGGATGTGGGCAGATCCCAACCACATTGTTGCGATCTTTTCCCAGCCTGGAATGGCTCTGACTTCAGCATTTCTACAAAAACAGGTCACAGGAGTGTAGAAAGGACTGCACTCCTGTGATCCACATGAGAAGCACAGCCAAACAAGCTTTTACTTCTCCTTTAAGTACATTTAGCAGCCTCAAATGGAAAATATATTTTGCTTGGGACCTGCAGATGCCTTACACTTCATCTTACAACAAACATATAATCTTTGACTGATTTCTGCTTTGTAAATAATTATTAGTATTCAGGAAGCACATATAAAGAGTAAACGGTAAGAAAACTAGAATTCCATTTTTAGCAAGCATTTCTACTTTAAGTGCATTATCAGTAAAACTTGCCTAATTTTTTCTTTGCATATTTACAATTACACCAACTCAAACATCCAGACCATGCTCCCATTGGTGACTGGCACCAGAAAAATACAGGAAGCATGTGCCAAAAATTAAATTAATTTCAGAATTTCTAACTCTGAACAATCATTTGTATTATAGATCTACTAAAAAAAGTAGCCGAACATGAGGGACTGTTGCATTGCACAAGACCATTAGGATAAAAGCAAGGCCTAGAAAGAGGTCATACGGACTCTACCAGAGCCAGTGATGAGGTTTCCAAGTCCTCTGTGTACTTGAACCTGAACTGGGCCATATTCTACCTGTTCCCCATCCACAGTAAGGATTCCCTTTGTCGTGAGAGGCTCCAAGCGAAATGCTCGAACAGGAACATGCACAACGTATGGACATTCCATTCCAACATGTGTCCCTTTTTCCATTGCCAAAAAAAGTCGAACAAGGGCTGTCCGAGAGATCCCAGCCTTTACAAAAAATAGGTGAACCAGTCCATCATCAAAGTAGGAAAATGGTGCTGTGAACAAGTCAGCCCCGAGGTGAGTCTGATAGATACCCAGCACTAGAACAAAGTCTCCTTCCACAGTAACCCAGGATTTGGGTAAAGGTTGTCCCAAAGGAGGCAAAAGATCATCCTTGGGTCCATTTACCTGGTGGTGCGTAGGAAGCTCCACATCATTTGGTAGCACATGATCATGCTCAGACAGGTCATCAGGCACTGAATCAAATGTGAACTGGGAGGTGTGCAATGCTGTTGGAGAGCCAGGAGAAGGTGAAGTCTCAAAGCTTGGTAGCTCATTGGTGTCGAGTGCAGCAGAGCTTCTCTCATACATAATATTACGCTCCTCACAGAGACCCATATCCGAAATAGTACGGTGCAGCTGGGATCGCTGTATTGGAGCAAGGCTTCCATTGGGAGATAGGGTGATACTCCTGCAAATGGGACGGTGAGCATCCAATACAGGCAGATAAGAAAGGCGGCCTCTGTAAGTACGCAGGGAAGCAACTCTTACCATGGTCCCAAAAGTGAAACGAGCAGAGCCCATGTGTCTGTACTTTTCACTTTCTATGTCCACATCAGAGATGAAGCCCCAAGCCACACTCAGAAAAGAAAAACAGCGAGTACCAGAGCAGGTTGTGACAGACACGAGGTCCATAGGCATAACAGTACCACGGCACAGCAGCAAGATACAGTTAAGTAGCAGCTCTGACCCCATTGCCTGCTCAAACCTGAAAGAAAAAAAAAAAGATCAATCACACATGTCAAACTAAAAGATCTTCAGCTAGAAAAAAATGTCATATTAATGTTTGAAACATTAAGGATTTTGTAATTCCAGTACCAAAACCACAACATTAAATCAAACATACCTGTGCAGAAATGCTTGAATTAACCATAAAGATGAAGATTAGGCAATGGTACCCACTTTTCTGAGAACCCATAGCTGCAGGGTGCCACGGCTCAAGCGAAAACATGTTGTGGTGGGTGTGATCTGCAGGATGCAACTTCCTAGATTTATATAGTTGGCACTGAAGATATAGTTGAATGAGCCCAACAATGCAATGTGCCTTTCAATGCAGTGGGGCCCCTGAACTGTGTTGTGGGATGAGCAGTATAAGTCAAAGCGTCTAGGATTCATCTAATAGATTCTTTCTAGTACTTCTCTGAAGTGACAGGGAAATTTATAGGTTTTCTGATTTGTGTTTGCTTAAAGCACTACAGTGCAAAACAACTCAGTTGAAAACAAAGTTGACGTGCTTTATAAGCCCGTCAGAACTGCACATATATTAGACGACAGGATTCTATTGTCCCCTTTAACAGACAAGTTACTACAAAAGAGATCTGTCCCTACACCAGTGGTTCTCAACTCCGGTCCTCGGGACACACCAACAGGCCAGATTTTAAGTATTACCTTGGGGAGATACAGACTAGAACACTGCAATCACTGAGCAGCAAATTATATCACCTGTGATTTATTTCAGTTATCCTGCAAACCTGGCCTGTTGGGGGGTCCCGAGGACCGGAGTTGAGAACCACTGCCCTACACACAGGTCGGGGGTACAAAAACAAACCCATGTACAGAAGTGCTAAAGGAAAAAAACTGATACAAGCCAGAACCTCTGAGTAAAGCTACAAATAAAGCAACAGCTACAAACATTGTTTTAGTTCACCTTGTGTTAGCCAAAGTTTCTCAGTAGGTATCAGTTTAAGCGCTAATGGTTGGCCCCTTGAATATGCCTTAACCCTCTAACTAGTTAACCTCTTTGGAGGCGTCCTATACGTCCAAAGAGTGTACAGGTGAAAACAAACTCACAGGCTTTAAAGTGATTGTAAAGTTTTTTTAACTTACAATCATGATATACTTACCTGCTCTGTGCAATGGTTTTGCAAAGAGTATTCCTGGTTCTCCTCTTCTCAGGTTCCCTTCCAGCGCTCCTGGCTCTTCCTGGTGTGCCCTCACAGGAAAGCACTGACTGCATCCATAGACAGACAGCCCCCTTCCCTCATCACAGGATTTGACTGATAGCAGCAGGTGCCAATGGATTCCACTACCTCAGCAAAGTATGTGAATGGAGAGAGCCACCACACATGGGCACAGCGCCGTATTGCTGCAGTAGTTTGAACTGAAAGTGCTTAGATCTGAGCACTTCTGGTTCAGAGCTGTTAAAATCCCAGCTAGAAAGCCGGGTACACATCTCATTTGCTTGGTCAGCAAGAGCAGAGGGTAGAGGAGACTTTATTGGGACTAAATGACCACCTTCTCACCACACAGCAGATGACTGACAGCCTCAAATGTGCACCCTCTGATAGTCATGTTTCCCTGTAGAGGGGGTGTATCTATTATTTCCACTCAAGTGTCAGATTACACTAAGCTTTGCTCTATGCAGTGTGTGTGGTTAGATCCCTGCCCCCTGCCTCCTGGAATCTGTGAAATACCATCTGCTCCACCTTATTTGAAAGGCGGTGTAAGAGGGAAGGCTGCAGATAAACAGGTACAGCTTACGTGGGAGGATTTGCTTAATCATTGTTTACCACATAAGGCTAGTCACTTCAGTGGGCTTATATAAGGATTTACTATGGCATTAAATAAAAATCATGGAATGTATATAATTGTACCAAAATCTGTCTTTATACTAGCTTCACATGATTCCCTGCCCACCAGGTTGGGGGGGGGGGGCGGGGAGGGAGCAGCTTTGTAAGCCAATCAGACAAATAAAGCTGGACAAGTGGAGAAAAGCGAACAGGTGGCCTTTTCGGTGAGCTGCTCATCCTTTACTAGCCACAATTTGTATTGCTTTGACTGAAGGGGAAAAAATGAACAGGTAAGGACCTCGCATTTTGTCTGGCAGAGGTATCTGAATTAGAAAATGGTCTAAACATAATTACAATATTTTGGGTAGTTTATATGGTTTACACATGTATTTTACCTGTGTATTTAGTGGTTTGCCGCCACTTACATTTAAAGAGCACAAAATGCTGGTTTCTTTATTGTGGACAACTAATAAACTCCAGCCAAAACTATTTTGGGTTATGGGGTGAAGGTCTAGAACCTCTGTTGGGATTCTAGTGCTATATATGTGTTCCCACTTGGGAAATATCCTTATTTCTTGGCTATTATAAAAACATCAGAGCCAACAACTCCAAAAAAGATGGCTCTCCAAACTCACCATGTTTAAAATATATCACAGACATTAGATACAGTCATTCTTTCACAATTTCTCCAAGTATAGCTACCCCCCCCCCCCCCCCAAGAGCCCCTTCACCCCACAGGCCAAGGTTTTCATTTTTGTGCACCTCACATCAGGTTATAGTTTTAGATGTAAATAGTTTTCAAATATCAGTCCTACAATAATTTTTGGCTTTGTGAACCTCAAGTTGAGCAGTTTTGTTTTCCGTGGCTAAACTGATTACCAGTAAGTCTTGTGATATCTGAAGGCTGTGTTTTTAGTGGTGATATTTGGAAAATAGCAATTCAAGTGGCGGTCTATTCCTGCAGCAAACCTTCAGTTTAAGTCCACTATCCCACTATATTTTTTGCTCCTGCAGTTTATCCATTCTTGTCATATGCTGCCATAAGATCAGTCTTTGGGGCAAGTGTAATTCAGACAGTCACTATGCTGCAGATGAACTGATAGCTGACACACGTTGCTTTAACAACTGACAGGTCAATGTGCTAATTGACACATCTGGTTTATAGAGATCACATGCTGCTAATTGGCAACCAATCCCTTATGACTCACCTTTGCATCTTTGTTTGCAATCGTGATTTAGTCACTGCAAAGTTAAAGATTAGGTAACTGTACAATAAAACAATGAGACTACTCTACATTTTATTGAGTTTATAAAGTTTCACAAGAATGCAACACATTATACTAACAAGGTATCAGAACAAAAAGGGGAGAAGGGTACAAAAAAAAGGAAAACAAATTGTGGAAATTGAGGTACATTTAAAATTAAAACAGTTAGGAGGTATCAGTGTGTACAAAGAGAGAACAGCATATCATTTGGTTTCTGAGCAGTAGAATTATATGCATATCAAGTGAAGCAATGTCTGCAGGGGTGTCACAATTTGGGAGTAAGTCAGATGCTGTGGAGGTTACAAATGGGGAGGTTGGTCTCTATTACCTGTATGTAGAAGAGAATAAGAGAAGAGAGGTTGATGAGGGATAGTTTAGGCGAAGTTAGAAAAAGGGGTAAGGTGAGTAAGTAGTAAGGCGTAGAATGGGGGGGGGGGGAGGAGGAGGAGGAGGAGAAGAAAAAGAAGAGGGGCAGGGGGAATTGGAAAAACATTGGGGTACTGTGTTATAAAGCCTGAGAAGGGGAGAAAGGGATACATGGGGTCCAAACTGGGCAGCCCATATCTTAGTTTGTTTCTTGGATTAGTTTACAGCAAAAGTAGGGAACAGTCTAGGTTCGTATTGCAAAAAAACAGAGCTAAATGTAGCCCAAACAGGAAGTTATGAATGGGACCATGTAGCATAGGCAAGTACAAGGCTTTATTGAGAAAAACCTGTATAAAAAAATACATACAAAAAAAAAAAAAAAACACAATCCACTACCACACTTAAATATAAAAAGAAAGCATTGTCTCATCACCACAGCAGCACTAATATTGAGTCTACTGGATTAGCCTCACTGCCCTCCATTTGCATTGTATTACTTATCATCACAGTCCTTAGTGTGCATTGTTACATTGCATGTGTGTTGGGTTCATAGTTACATACATAGTTGGTAAGGTTGGAAAAAGACCAGTCCAACCTGTGTGTGTGCGCTTATATGTTAATAGTACATTGTATACCCCTGTATATTGTGGTCGTTAAGGTGCTCATCAAATAATTTTTTGAAATTATCAATGCTCCCCGCTAAAACCACTGCTTGTGGAAGAGAATTGAATTCCACATTACAGTAAATAACCCTCTATGCAGTTTAAGGTTAAACTGTTTCTCTTCTAATTTTAGTGAATGGCCACTTGTCTTTTTAAATTCCCTTTCACAGAAAAGCTTTGTCCCTATAGTGGGGTCACCAGTACAGTATTTGTACATTGAAATCATTGGTGCCCCCTTGGCTGAGGTTCAAGTGGCGACTGCCTGGCATAGGAGTATTGTGTGGTTAATATCCACTTTATCTACTTGCAGGTTCCCATCGCTTATACGCCATTAGCCCGGACGCCTATACCTGGTCTAACAGACAAGTACATTTTCATTCTACCCAGTTAACGTATAGATGTGAGAGTTTGCAGGTCAGATTAGCAGCTCCTGTGGTGAGAAGACAATGTTGTCTTTTTATATTTAAGTGTGGTGGTGGATTGTGTGTTTTTCTTTTTAGCTCTTTTTTTTATAATTTTTATACATGTTTTTTTCCCCAGTAAAGCTCTGCCCTATATATGCTGCGTGGTCCCATTCATAACTTCCTGTTTGGGTTGCCTTTAGCCCTGTTTTTTTTTGGTTAATGTGTTTGAGTAATCGGGACCACACCTACTTAATTTATGGTGAGGCGGCCATAGGGTGGCTGATGGCAATACTGTTATGTTATAGCCTCACGACTCTCTGGGATAATACTAGGCGAGGTCCCTGGCGGTGCTTTTTAATTCTTTAAGTGGCTGTAGGTGCAAATGGCAGTTGCATTCTAGGCACAAAGATGATAATATGAGAAATTGAAAATTAGTATCATTAGGGACAGCTGTGTTTGTGTATCCAAAGTTCCCCCATAAAACTCAGGGTTGAATCCTCTCAAGTTTTAGCTAATTTCTGCTAAGTGGCGGCAAAGATAAAAAAATAAATTAAAAAAAACACATTTTCTTCCATATTTAGCAAGAATAGAGAATGCGCTGTTTAGTAAGGCTTCAGGGGTTAGGAGTTAAATCTGATCTGATTGGATGGGTCTTTGTGCCTTAGGGCACTGCTACCATATGTGGAAAAGAGTGCAGCATTCCTTGCATCCCCAAAATCATAACAGTGAAGTGCTATGCGGTCATAGGTAATGTACCAAGGTGAGGCATCCTAAAAATGGTAACAGTGCAGAGTGAGTAACCCACTCACTCAGCTTGCAGAGGGGACCCCAGCAGGACCTGAAGAATTGTGGCTAACGCTGTAGTAGCACCGAATACTATAGAGATTTTCAGCTTCCACAGAGGCCCATTAGGTATGAGATATGCATTCTTGCGCTGTGCCAAGCTGGACCAATGTAAGTATTACAAAACAAATCATTACATTAAAAAGCCAAGGGGTTTTCGGAAGCTGGAAGAAAAGGATTTTAAAGGATGCCCAAAAGTGGTAGGTTAGATGTCATGTTACTGGAATAGGTAACAATTTAGTTTTAAGGAATGTGGTTTTAGGTATAGGAGGCCTAAGATTCGTAGGAATTCAAATCAGATCGCAGACAGGAATTGGCAAACTGTTTGAGATATTCAGGTAGGACCATATGGGCAAATCTTGAGTTGCATGGAAGAATGCTACGTGTTGTCTTGGCTGCAATGTTTGTTTTCTTGAATATGGGACACTAAGCCTGTCTGTCAATTTGTGGTGATACAGGATGTGAGCAGCTAGTCTCAGTCTATAGGAATTACATATACAGTATCTCACTAAGGGAGTACACACCCCTCACATTTTTGAAAATATTTTATTATATCTTTTCATGTGACAACACTGAAGAATTGACACTTTGCTAAACTGCTGGCAACAAAATTGAGTGCACCCCTAAGTGAACATGTCCAAATTGGGCCCAAAGTGTCAATATTTTGTGTGACCACCATTATTTTCCAGCACTGCCTTAACCCCCCTTGGGCATGGAGTTCACCAGAGCTTCACAGGTTGCCACTGGTGTCCTCTATCACTCCTCCATGACAACATCACAAAGCTGGTGGATGTTAGGGATCTTGTGCTCCTCCACTTTCGTTGGGAGGATGCCCCACAAATGCTCAATAGGGTTTAGGTCTGGAGACCTGCTTGGCTAGTCCATCACCTTTACCCTCAGCTTCTTTAGCAAGGCAGTGGTCATCTTGGAGGTGTGTTTGGGGTCGTTATGTTGGAATACTGCCCTGCGGCCCAGTCTCCGAAGGTAGGGGATTATGCTCTGCTTCAGTATGTCACAGTATTTGTTGGCATTCATGGTTCTCTCAATGAACTGTAGCTCCCCAGTGGCGGCAGCACTCATTCCATGCCCCAGCCCCAGACCATGACACTCCCACCACCATGCTAGACTGTAGGCAAGACACTCTTGTCTTTGTACACCTCACCTGGTTGCCACAACACACGCTTGACACCATCTGAACCAAATAATTTTATCTTGGTCTCCTCAGACCACAGGAAATGGTTCCAGTAAACCATGTCCTTAGTCTGCTTGTCTTCAGCAAACTGTTTGCGGGCTTTCTTGTGTCTCATCTTTAGAAGAGGCTTCCTTCTGGGATGACAGCCATGCAAACCAATTTGATGCAGTGTGCGGCGTATGGTCTGAGCACGGACACGCTGACCCCCCCCACCCCTTCAACCTCTGCAGCAATGCTGGCAGCACTCATACATCTATTTCCCAAAGACAACCTCTGGATATGACGCTGAGAATGTGCACTCAACTCCTTTGGTTGACTATGGCGAGGCCTGTTCTGAGTGGAACCTGTCCTGTTAAACCTCTGTATGGTCTTGGCCACCATGCTGCAGCTCAGTTTCAGGGTCTTGGCAATCTTCTCATAGTCTAGGCCATCTTTATGTAGAGCAACAATTCTTTTTTTCAGATCCTCAGAGTTCTTTGCCATGAGGTGCCATGTTGAACTTACAGTGACCAGTATGGGAGAGTGGGAGAGAACACCAAATTTAATACACCTGCTCCCCATTTACACCTTAGACCTTGTAACACTAACGAGTCACATAACACCGGGTAGGGCTCAATTTGGACATTTTCACTTAAGGGTGTACTCACTTTTGTTGCGAACGGTTTAGACATTAATGGCTGTGTGTTGAGTTATTTTGAGGTGACAGTTTACACTGTTATACAAGCTGTACACGCAGTACTTTACATTGTAGAAAAGTGCCATTTCTTCAGTGTTTTGCCATATGAAAAGATATGATAAAGTATTTACAAAAATGTGAGGGGTGTACTCACTTTTGTGAGATACTGTATATTTTAGAACCGTCCTCTGTTTAAAGCGTAAAACATGACTGTGTATTGGACTTGGTAGAAGGGGTGACAGTTAAAGTTAGTGCTTTCAGTTTTGTTTCATTAAGTCCAGAGATGTCTGCAATGTCTGAAAGCATATTGAATAGGTTAGGTAAGGTAATGTGAGGGAAGTAGATATTCAGGAGAAAAGAGTAAAATATCCCTAAAGGAATGCTACTCAATCTTGAAACAATGAGGTATACACACACACACACACTCATACATACATACATACATACATACATACATACATACACACATATATGTTTTTATAACAATTCCAAAGTCTTCTTGCATGATAAACACAGGACAGCAGTAACTGACATGGATGGTAAGTCCGAGAGTGACAATGTCTCTGGTAGCTGCAATCATTTAAGATGATATTAGGTGAGGCTGCTTCTGGCAGGGGCTGGGAACCCGAACACAGGAGAGAAGCTGGGGAGGAAAGAACAGAAGTGCCAGACCGTATCTAGTGCAGCATTGTTTAATAGAGGAGTAGAAAATGGTTTAAAAACGAATAAAGTGCACTCACAGTGCTATAAGAGAACAGGCTTATCTGTAGCGGCGCTCAGCTGAGCCGCCGGAGGATCCTAAGGTCCGTGGGGTGATCCCATCTGCGATGTAACACAGAGTGTGTGTAAAGGGGGAGCCACCACAATCTTCTTCTGAAGGGGGAACCACCAGAGATATGGGGATATAAGGCATTCCTGTCTGGTTCCTCAATGTATGGAAAAGGATTGAGGACGGAACTCTACTTATTCTGTCACGATGGACAGAGAATTGTGAACTAGGCAAAGAACGAATATTGCAAAAATTGTGCTTCATAGGCTTTGCGCACATCGAGGGAAAGTAACATTGTTTCATGGGGTTCTACAGCGAGCGAAGTGGATGAGCTGCATCATGCAACAGACAATGTCCCCTGTCTACTTGGAATTTATGTAGGAGTTGTTTTTTTTTTTATTTCTTGTAGTCAGAAGTTTCGCCAAGACCTGTGTCCCTATTTAGGAGCGAAATTGGTCTATAGATCTTGAATGTGGAGTCTGAAGGTTCTGGTAATTGGAAGCATCTAAAAAACGCTTCTGCTTTTTCTAAACGGAAGGAGTCAAAGAAAGCACAGAGCTGGGATAGGAAGGATTTAAATTCAGATAATATTTCAAATCATGCCAGTCCCTGGACACCCCCCATTTCAGTCAGACACTACCTATGGCCACTGGCTAACAAAACAGTTACTCCCCTCATTAAATCATGGAAAAATATGGGGTGATGAGGAAGTGCCATTTCTAGTATACGGCAATGTGTTACCATCTATTAAGTGGATGTGAAGTCTTGGGTAAAAGGTAGGTGGGGTCAGGAGAGATTTATTAGGATATAAGAGGCCAGAGTTGTACCAGTAACAAACTGGCAATGTTAGTATTGCGAGCCATAGGGAAGGTAACGTTGTGCTCCCAGTGCAAAGCCAAGGTGTAGGTTAGGTGCACATTGCTGGTGGTTGCAAAGGGAAAGTGTGCAGGCGATTGTCAGGGCTCTCAAAACAGAACATAGGTTTCAGGTTAGCATAAAGCCCAAATCTAATGTTGAGATGTGGCCCCCGAGCTCCTGAAAGCAAAGGGTAAAGCCACCCCCAAGTGATGATAATACTTGACAGTATATAATCATAATGAACATAGTGAGCAACTAGAGCTTTTTATGCATAACAGCAGCAAAACGTCAAATGAGCAAGTTAAAGTGGATGTAAACGCTCACATATACCCAGTGAAGTCAACAGCCTCAGATGGTACACAGGGATGAATCAAATCCTCCTACATAAGTTTTACATGTATATCTGCCCTATTCCCCTTTCTATATTCTTTAGAATTCTTACATCGCGTTAAGAGATTTTTACTTCCTCATTCTGCAATCAGTGTAGCTTGGATTACAACGGGAGACAGCTGATTGGAGGAAAGGCACTCACCCCCACTCAATATAGGCAAAGACTTGCAGAGCTCTCCTGTGAATCATGCAGCATTCTGATCATCTATTTATAGCAACCTCCCAAGACACAAACTTCAGGCTCCCTGCTCTGAGAACTTGTCAGAAGTTATCAAGCCTGATAACAGAGCTACTGAACAGATGAAAACACATGGGACTCTTTGGACAGAGATAAGAAAGATATATGTGCCCAGCTCAAATTTCATGAATAGGGTTTACATCCACTTTAACCAGTTGCCGACCGCGCACTGTGGATTGACGGCGGCAATATGCCTCTCCTGCGTGAACTGCCGTCATCTGATGTCAGCCGCAGTAGCAAGTATTGTGGGTGCACTCACACGCTAGCGGGGGAGCCAATGAGCGGGTGGGGCAGGCCACCGGACACCCGTGATCGCTCCCCGGCAGTAACAAAGGGGATCTGTGTATGTAAACAATCGGATCCCCGTTCTGACAGGGGAGAAGGAGAGTGATCGTATGTTCCCTGTATATGGGAGCAGCGATCACTCTCCTCCTCCAGTCAGCCCAGCCCCCGTACAGTTAGTAACACATCCCAGGGAACACACTTAACCCTTTGATCGCCCTATAGTGTTAACCCCTTCCCTGCCAGTGACACTTACACAGTAATCAGTGCATTTTCATAGCACTGATCGCTGTATAGATGCCAATGGTCCCAAAAAAGCGTCAAGTGTCCGATATGTCTGCCGCAATGTCGCAGTCCCGCTAAAAATCGCAGATCACCGCCATTACTAATAAAAAGAAAATATATAAAAACCCCAATAAATGAATTCTCATCGTTTGTAAACGCTATAACTTTTGCGCAAACCAATCAATATACTCTTATTACATTTTTTTTATCAAAAATATTAGGAAGCATGTATAATCGGTCTAAACTGATGAATACATTTGCTTTTTTATATTTTCTCTTTGGATCTGTATTACGGCAAAAAGTAAGAAATATTGGGTTTTTTTTTTAAAAAAGTCGCTCTTTCTTTATAGCGCAAAAAATAAAAACCACAGGAGGTGATCAAATATCACCAAAAGAAAGCCATTTGTGGGAAAAAAAAGGACGTCAATTTTGTTTGGGTAAGTCGCACGACCGCGCAATTGTCAGTTAAATCGACGCAGTGACGGATCGCAAAAAGTGCTCTGGTCAGGAAGGGGGTAAATCCTTCCGGGGCTGAAGTGGTTAAAGGCATGAATCAGCGGGTGTGTAGATCCAGAGGGCACAAGGCAAGTGTCAGTCGATAAGCAGTTCACAAGCAGTTTGTGTCAGGTATACATAGCTAGGGACATGGAAGGAAAATACCTTTAAAGAAAATTGCAACTTCTGGCATAATGTTGTTGTGCATTCTTGGGGTGAATTAAGTGCCTGTGTTTGGAATAGTAAATCAGGGATGTGCATCCTAAAGGTTATGGTGCAAGTACGGGTGTAGCTCTGTGTGCACATCCAAGCCAACTGTTCTTTAACCATTTGATACCCAGGCCAAGTCTGACACTTCGCTCCTACATTTAAAAATCATAATTTCTTGCTAGAAAATTACTCAGAACCCCCAAACATTATATATGGTTTTTTTAGCAGAGACCCATGGAAATAAAATGGTGGTCGTTGCAACTTTTTATTACATGATTTTTCTTACGGTGCAGGGAATCGCCAGCTCTAAAAGAAAATATCTGAATGATGCCTGTAGCTGCAGGCATCATTCAGATATCCCCACTCAAAGTCTGCGACGTCATATGACGTTGTTGGCCGGGAAGTGGAAAACCAGCAGCCGACTGGTATCTGATCAGCATTCGCAGCCAAACAGCTAAGTTCCATACCTTTATAAGAATACTTGTCTGTTCCTAATCCACTACCATCTTTTCTAGTGATGTACCCTTTATCAGACAGATGCAGCCACATGTGGAGTAAACAGCATTACAAACTAATTTTGTGAAAAGGATCCTTCATACTATCCATAGTCTCTGGACTAGGCGTGGAGGACACTTATCTGCAATAGCTGACCTGGGGAGAAGGCAAACCTCACAGGACTGGAGTGTCTTTTCTTGGAAGTAGCTCTTCTTACACAGGATAGTTAGCACAGTTGTTAAAAAGAGAGGTTAGTATGGTAGATACCAGAATTTAAGTTTACCTTAAAGTAAACCCGAAAAAAAATCCAAAAAAAACCCTGCAAGACAATAGCAGCGTGATCAGCGCTGAGGTAGCCGACTAGATGTCCCTCTTCTTTCTACTGGGTATGCAGCTCCGGCGCGGTGAGTGGCCGGAGCCACTAGACATCACTCCCGCGTGTGCTCGAGGGAGCTCTTCGTTCCAGCAATGAGCTCTGATTTTCCAGCAGCCTCCGTCGAATCGTCAGGCGGCTGCATGCAGAGCGAATATCTCCTACACCTGTATGATATTCATTTTACCTACAGGTAAGTCTTCTTACACATTAGGGGGTTTATAACCACTTTAAAACATTCAAAATATTTCTATGTTGATATTAACCACTTCCCACCCGGCGTATTGACAAATGACGTCCGGGCGGGTGGTTCATTATCCAGACTGGACATCTATTGACGTTCTCAGGATAATCCGCGATCGCTGGTGCCATGGGTCAGTCTGACCCACCGCATTACCGACCGAGGTGGAAGCCTTTTACCATGTGATCAGCCGTGACCAATCACGGCTGATCACAGTGTAAATAGGAAGAGCCGTTTATCGGCTTTTCCTCTGCTCAGGTCTGCAGACCTGAGCAGTGGAGAGCCGATCGGCTGCTCTCCTGATGGGGGGGGGGGGGGGGCGCTGCGCTGAACGTTTATCGTTTATCCCCTCAGGATCACCCCACTGGACCACCAGGGAGCCTACCCAGGACCACCAGGGAGCGAACATGGAGGCCGCCCAGGACCACCAGGGAGCCCCCACTAGACCACCAGGTAAGGGCAACACAGTGCACTGTAGGGATGGCACTGTGCCCATATATGATGCCTGCCAGTGCCATCCCTAACAGTGCAATATGCACCAGTGCCACCTATCAGTGATCACCTGTGCCACCTATCAGTGCCCATCTGTGCCATCTAAAAGTGCCCAACTGTGCCAACTAAAAGTGCCACCTATCAGTGTCCAGCAGTGCCACCTATCAGCGCCGCCTATGAGTGTCCATCAGTGCCGCATATCAGTGCCACGTATCAGTGCCCGTCAGTGTTGCTTATCTGTGCCGCCCATCAGTGCTGCATATGTGCCCCATCATCAGTGCAACCTTATCAGTGCCACCTCATCAGTGCCAATCTGTACTGCCTCCTCAGTGCCTGTCAGTCTAACCCCATCAGTGCCCGTCAGTGATGGAGAAAATGTACTTTATACAAAGTTTTATGACAAAAGCAAAGAAAATTTTTTATTTTTTTCTTCAAAATTTTCGGGCTTTTTTATTTAAAGCCCTATTTGTGGGAACAAAATGTTTAAAAAAAAATTTTGTTTGGGCACAACATCGCACGACCGCGCAATTCTCATTTAAATTGCAACAGCACTGAAAGCTGAAAATTGGTCTGGGCGGGAAGTGTTCTAAGTGCCCGGTATTGAAGTGGTTAAGGATACATCATTCAGATATGTCCAAGATATAGATGATCTTAAACATCTCCTCATAATTAAGATGTTTAGGAGTGTGTGTCAAACTGTGAAGGGACACCAAAGTTCCTTTTGCATATGCCTGAAGACCCGTATTTACAGTTGCTCTGCACATTTCAGGTCTAACAATGCTTGGGCTACTAATATAGCTGAAGAACAATCGAGACCTACTAATATTGATGGAGAACACTGGTGTTTTATGGAGTGTCTTTTAATTATGGGTTTTGTAATAAAACATACAATTATGCATCTGTTTTGCAAACATTTTTGCCAAAGATATCTCCAAAGATATTGGTGGAAAAGTAAAGTATTTCCGCTACATATGACATACATATGTTCTAACAAGGGATCAGATCATTGTTATATGCATGTGTAGCACCCTCTACATTAGGTAGGTGCTAGTTGAGGATTTTTGTGTTAGAGTAGGTAAATTTAGGCAGGCTTGGCTGCTGTCAGGACTGTTTGTTTTGTTCTGGGCATGGGAGTGGTCCAGGGAATGGCTGGTGACTGTAGGTGGTGACACCCTTTGGTTGACCACTCTAGAAAGGGGGAGTGGGACAAAAGAGGTGGAACTACTTGGTATTTGGGAAGCCCTGACCAATCCCCAACTTAGATTGGCAGGGGACAGGCCTTCTCAAACAGCCTGGGGTAGCCCAGTCGTGGAGGAGAGTTTGGGTGGAAGTTGGAGAATGGAGACAGAGTACTGAAACTGTCGGTGGGCCTTGGTGGAGTCCCCAGTCTGGGGGGTGACCACGGCCCGGGGCTCGGGTGCATCCAGGAGGAGTGAGGTGCAGGAAGAGGCTGGGACTTTGGTGTCAATGGGCAGTGTGCAGGTGCTTGCAGTCAGGACTGTGGAGACCTGGAAGAGGATGGGCTAGGAGCAGTAGTCCATCAGGCCAGTTGGCACATTCTATAAATTTTCTCTACACTATAGGGGCCCGCGGTCCCTGCTTGCAAAAGGTGGTTACTAGGCCCTGGCCAATGCCAGATCAGGCTGCACCATGTGCTAACTAGGCAGGAAGCAAATGTTTTGCAAGAGAGAGGAACAAGGAGAAGCAAGTGTTGTACTGGAGGAAGGAGGAGAGTGTATATACTGAGTGTATATAGAGGTCCCGTGTAAAGAACTGTTGATCTCTGGGCATCCCATAATCATCCCTTACCCCATCTAAGTTTAACCCCCTAATAAAACAAAAACAAAGAGCCAGCCTGTTTTCTGACTCTGGATGCAAGAGAGGAGTGTGATTGAGGGCAGTGTGAGCAGGTGAACCACAACTTTCAGCAACCCCTGGATTTCCTCTACATTCCTCCCCAAATCATGGACATAGTTGAGAGCTCACGAGCGGATTGAGAGGATGACATGGTTTGGGACTTTTTGCACATCCCTGAGGCCCTGAGAAGGCAGGACTCCTACGCATGGGATCGGTTTGTGGATCTGAAGGAGTGGAGCCTGGGGCGTGCCATCTTTGGGAAAGCTAACCAGCTGGCAAGGAGCTATTCCATCTTGGTCAGGGGAGAAGGGGAGAGCTGCAGGAGGCTGCCTGACCCACATTTCTACACCTAGAGACTGTTGGATGACTACAGCTAGGTAGGAACAAGTCACACAGAGACTGCAGGAGCAGAGATTGGCCTGCCACCCTATGTGCCAAGTGATGGATTTTTTTTTTTTTTTCTTTCCCTTGAAAAACGCTATGGGGCGAGATCTACTTCTGAACTAACTTTGTTTTTGCGATTTGTTTTTTTGGAGACCTGCTGTCCGGTGGAGGGGCGCCTCCTATTAGGAACTCTAAAAACATCAAGAAAAAAAAAATATATAAATGTCCATGTTTCTTGATGTACTTTTCTTTCACCATTCTGCGGGTGGGATATAACCCCTCATTGGCAGACCAAACAGGTACAAGAATGTTTACATGTGCTGTTATTTGCTCTGCTGGGAGGTTTATATCCCCTTTCCAGTAGACCGTTTGTTGTGTTTAGTTAGTTTGTAGGTTAGAATGATTGTCTTCTCTTAGGATTGTTTGGATGGAGCGGCTGTCCATCCATTCCGGTGAGAGTCCAAATCGATTCCTATATTGCGATCAGAGCAGCCCTCTCGTGCGAGCGGTGCTCTGGCTCAAAAATGCGTTTGTTGCTGCTAGCTACAGGACTGGTAGTGGAAGATGTAGATATGCTGTACAGGTGTAAATAATTTAAAGAGTGATATCTATTTTTGTACGTAAATTATTTGTGTATTCCTTATTCCAATTTTTGGGTTATGGGATGCCCTGGCTCCTGGGCCCAGGTGGTTTTTGATTGGGGGGGGGGGTGAGTGCAACACCCTCTACATTAGGTAGGTGATACTTGAGGATTTTTGTGTAAGAGTAGGTCAATTTAGGCAGGCTTGGCTGCTGTCAGGCCTGTTTTTTTCTCTTCTTGGCATGGGAGTGGTCCAGGGAGTGGGACTATCCTTGCTTTTGCAGAAGGTTCTGGAAAGGGGGAGTGGGGCAGAAGAGCTGGAACTACTTGGTATTTGGGAAGCCCTAACCAATCTCCAACCTGGATTGGCAGGGGGCAGGCCTTCTCAAATAGCCTTGGGCAGCCCAGTCGGGGAGGAGAGTTGGGGTGGAAGTTGGAGAATGGAGACGGAGTACTGAGGCTGTCGGTGGGCCTTGAGGGAGTCCCCAGTTTGGGGGGGGGGGGGTGGCCTCAGCCTGGGGCTCGGGTGCATCCAGGAGTGGTGAGATCCTGGCGGAGAGGCACAAGGAGGAGCAGAAGAGGACAGCAGGAGGCACTACCAGCAGGGTCTCCAGGAGGAGTTCACCGGGTGTCGGTGAGTGACACAGCCCAGGTAAGTGGAGATGCACTCTGCAGCAGATTGGGAAAGACACAGTCTGGAAGAGGTGCAGGAAGAGGCTGGGGCTTTGGTGTCAATGGGCAATGTGCAGGTGCTTGCAGTCAGGAGGACTGTGGAGACCTGGAAGAAGATGGGCTGGGAGCAGTAGTCCATCAGGCCAGTTAGCACATTCTACAAACTTTCTCTACACTATAGGAGCCCACGGTCCCTGCCTGTAAAAGGTGGTTACTAGGCCCTGGTCAAAGCCAGATCAGACCTCACCATGTGCTAACTAGGCCAGAAGCAAGTGTTGTGCAGGAGAGAGGAACAAGGAGAAGCAAGTGTTGTGCTGGAGGAAGGAGAGTATATATACGGAGCCTATATACAGGTCCCGTGTAAAGAACTGTTGATCTCTGGGCATCCCACAATCATCCCCTACCCCATCCAAGTTTAACCCCCTAATAAAACAAAAAAACAAAGAGCCAGCCTGTTTTCTGACTCCGGATGCAAGAGAGGGTGTGATTGAGGGCAGTGTGAGCAGATGAACCACAACTTTCAGCAACCCCCAAGGAGGCATTGGTTACACATGTACATTGTATTAGGTTTTGAGTGACTGGGAGGTTTATGCAGCAAATTAAGTCTCTGCTTGTACACATTATACACAAAAGAAGTCTCTGAAAATCTGGAGAACTGATCCAAAAAAAAGATAGAGACTACTCATGCATTAATCCAATATCGCATGCAGAGACCACTACTTATTTAATGCATGCATTTATTTCTTTCCTTTAGTGAATTGACTTTAAAATGGTTTAAATGCGGTATTTAACATTATGGCATGCAATATTTGGGAAAAATGTGTCACGTGACTGAATACCACATGCAATATGTTTAATAAATGGAGCTGTGCATGTGTGTTTTTTTTAAAAAAGAAGTCACACTCACTCTGAGAAAGGTGTTTTTATACACAGGGTATACTCTCCAGCACAATCCCTGATTTACATTCTCTTTGTGCCGATTCCATTACTCAGCTCAGAAATGTGACTCCTGTGTGAACCTGCTCAATATCTCTGCTGCAATTGGTTTTCTTACCCTGCATTGTAGTTAATAGCTCCAGCCAAGGCATTTCCTGAGCCACAAGGCAGAATCCCAATAGGCATCTTTATTGCATCTTCCCAATCAGGGCGTTCCATCAAACCATTAATAACCTGAGCAGAATATACAATGACATTAGTGAGGAAATTAGGACAGCTGCAGCACACTTGCTAGAATATATTGCAATTTAAATCTGTTTAGTATGCTGTATTAAGTTTGCCGAATTAAGGCTCTCCTATTTCAAACATTGTAAAATCAAAAACTGAACAAGGCATTTAAGAAAAAGCATGGAGTTCATTAATCCGTAGCAGACAGACAGTCAGAGCTCAACTTCACCATATAACTTCCTAAATGGTAAATTCTGATTGATTGTTATAGGTTGCAACACATTATTATTCTTAGTACTCTTAGGCCTCACACACGGGCGTTATTAACGCCGCGTTTTTGAGCTGTTTTTACAGCTTAACAACGCCACACCATGTTAATCTATGGCCTCAGACACACGTTGACGTTTTGGAGCTGTAAATGGCGTCGGCATTCTTTTTTTTTTTTTTTTTTTTTTTTTTTCATAAAGTTTTTATTGAAAAGAAAGGTACATACAGAAGAATAAGGAAATTTAGGGTCGAATGATTATTGCAATTCAACAATAAAGTACATTAGGTATAAAAGATTGAACAGTATTTTGAGTATTGACAAGTAATAAGAATATATCTCTAGTATGAAAACGTATCAGTTGAGGGACTCACAATATGTGTGTATGTTTTTAGTGGATAAGAGTCTAATCAAGTAATAAAGTAAGTATGAACTCTATTATGCCTACTTTTTTTCTAGTTTCTCTTATCCACTAAAGGCATTCTTAAGCTGTAAGAAGAACCCAGGACCCGTGCGTCCCGAAGCTGCAGCGCTAGAGCGTTTTTGACGATGAGCCAGCAACATGCTCAAAAACACAGCTTAACGTTGTATACACAGTGTTAAGCCTCATCAGGCGTTTCTATGCCTCTATTCAAAATCAATGATTTCCTATGGGAGCCCATTGATTTGAATAGAAGTCTTGTGTGCAGAGTCTTGAAGGGGAAACCCCGCAAAAATTAAAGAAAATTTTGTGTGTGATGTTCAAACCCCCCCCCCACCCCCCCCCCCCCCAAGAGGTACCAGACCGAATGGGAACCCCCACAGCGAAAAAAACTGAGTGGAAGCCGCCCCCCCCCGAAAATCCATACCGGACTCTTATCTGAGCACGCCCCCCCCCCCCCATACCAGGCCGCATGTCCTCACTGGGGGGGGGGGGGGGAGGGGTGCTTTGGGGCAGGGGGGCCCTGCGCCCCCCACCCCAAAGCACCTTGTCCTCATGTTGATGAGAAGAGCCTCTTCCCGACAACCATGGCCGTTGGTTGTCTGGGTCTGTGGGCGGGGGCTTATCTGAATCTGGAAGCCCCCTTTAACAAGAGGGCCCCCAGATCCCGGCCCCCCACCCTATGTGAACGAGTATGGGGTACCCCTACACATTCACCTGGAAAAAAAAAAGTGTCAAAAAACAAAACAAACAACATTTTTTTAAAAATGATTGCAGGGGTTCCCGTTCAAGATCCTCTGCACACAAGTCGCACCGCAAGTCAGATGCGACTTCTATTCAAATCCATGGTCTTCCATTGTGAACCACTGGTTTTGAATAGAGGCAGAGAAACGCCGCTGAAAGCTAGCTCGGAAAATGCCAATGCAAAACGCTGATAAAAAAGCGTCTTTAACATGTCTTTTTTCCTGGCGTCGGTACCAATGTTACAGCACGTTTCGCATAATGACCATGTACATGAGACCTTACTGTTACTGTAGGAGGAGAAAACAACAGGAATGACGGGGACTGTGATGTGGGAACACAGATAAGGGAAGGAGGAAAAAAAAAAAACGAGAGAGGAGACAGAATAAACTCTGCTAACAAGGAGACCGAAAAGAGTTAAAGTTACAAGGATAGTGTCTCATCTCCCTCATATTATCTCCTTTCTCCCTCACCTGCAGCCTGTAAACTGCAGCACTGCAAAGCTGGGCATACAATCTGAATTCTGGCCAGTTCACCAGGAAGCAGCTTCTGTCAAACGGTCTTGCTTGAAAAAGGAGTCCACTTGTCAGAACACATAGGCACAGCGAGGGAGATCCCCACACTAACATTGCTAAATTGGTACAGCGACCTCTCTGTTTTTTTTTTGTTCAACCTGCTAGGTTGAAAAAAAAAAAAAAAAAAAAAAAGTGTTTACCGAGCCTAAAACTTCTGTCAGCCTTCCTCTAAAACTGAGCCAAGTCATACAATCAAGGCTGTAAATGTACATATTTTAGCAGTAACAGTTTTTGAGACCAAGGAAAGGGGTGAGTTTCCAATAAGGAAGTGACTAATCTAGGCTTAAACAAAATGGCAGCCTGCAGCAAGAGGCAACAGGAGCAAAGCTAGAGGCAATTTACAGCACGCACTAATGTTGAATTTATGTGATTAAATTATGGGTAAAATTCCGCTTTAACCACTGTTTCACCCCCTTATTACCCAAGCCATTTTTTTTTCGTTTAAGCGCTCTCACAGTTTGAGTGACAATTACTCAGTCATGCAACACTGTACCAAATTCATTTTATATCTTTTTATTTTTTTTTGTTAGGCAGATAAAGCTTTTTTTTTTTTTTTTGTTTACAAAAGATTTTATTGGAAGGTAATTCACAAGAATACATGCATTTGATGAACATAAATGGTTATACAGAGATCAGAGCATGGTTGTAATTCACAGTGTTCAGAACAGTGTACACATTTGAAGATATAGCTTTCTTTTGGTGTGATTTAACCACTTAAGGACCGGAAGGATTTCCAGCTTTAGGACCCGAGCCCTTTTTGCGATTCGGCACTGCGTCGCTTTAACTGACAATTGCGCGGTCGTGCGGCGTTGTACCCAAACAAAATTTGCGGCCTTTTTTCCCCACAAATAGAGCTTTCTTTTGGTGGTATTTGATCCCCTCTGCGTCATTTCTGATCGCCGCTATAAACAAAAGAAGAGCGACAATTTTGCAAAAAAAAACAAATTTCTTACTTTTTGCTAAAATACAATTCCAAAAAAAAAAAAAAAAAAATCTAAAAAAACATTTTTTTTCACCGTTTTTGGCCGATTTATATTCTTCCTCATATTTGCGATTAAAAAAAAATCGCAATCGGCGTTTATTGATTGGTTTGCGCAAAAGTGGTCGCGTTTACGGATGATGAGAATTCATTTTTGGGGTTTTTATATTTTTTTTTTATTTTTTACTATTAATGGCGGCGATCTGCGATTTTTAGCGGTACTGCGATATTTCAGCGGACATGTCGGACCATTTTGACACTTTTTTGGGACCATTGGCATTTATACAGCGATCAGTGCTATAAAAATGCACTGATTACTGTGTAAATGCCATTGGCAGTGAAGGGGTTAACCTGCAGGGGGCGCTCTAAGGGTTAAGTATGTTCCCTGGGCGTGTTCTAACTGTGGGGGGACTGCCCTAGCAGGGGAAGGGAAGTGGTCACAGCCTTCGTATACAGGAAGGCTGTGATCACAGCCCTTCCCCCTTCACAGAACGGAGGTCCGTGTTTACATACACGGACCTCTGTTCCTTTACTCCGGGGGGGCCATCGCGGGTAGCCGGCGGCAATCGAAGCTGCCGCTCCCGCTCCCTGGCCCTCCCCGAACACATTTGGACCAGCTGTATTTTGCTACATTTCTTTGGTGGAAAAAAAAAAAAAAAAAAAAGGTATTTTATTTAGTCTGGGTGGAGGTTATAGAATCTACAAACTATGATATATATATACACACACACATACACACATTTTATGAAAATTGGTCCATCCTGATGTACAAGCGGCCCATCTCATTTCTTGAGGCCATAAAATGCCAGAACTGTACAATACCCCCAAAATGACAGGCATGGTGGGTTTTTAAGTCATTTTTTTGGGTCACAATTTTTATGAAAATTAAGAAACCAAATAAAAATTAGGTCTTTTTCACAAAGCTGTCAATTAAACAAGTTATTTCTGACACTCAGCAAATGCATACAATTAAACCCCAAAACACACAGTTTGCTACTCCTCCTGAGTATGGGAATACCACATGTCACGACCTAGATGCATAGAGGGGCACAAAATCAAAAAAACAACGTAGGCTTTCAAGGAGCATAAAATGAAACGTCTAATTTCTTGACTACCCATCATATTTCTTGAGTCCCTGAAGACCCAGCACAGGAGAAACACCCAAACATCCAAAAGTATTTTCTAGAAGAGGGATCAAAAATCCAAGGAGCACCTTTACACAAACTAAAGAAATAAACTAAACATCTAATTTCCTGACTACCTGTCACAATTTTTGGAGGCCATGGAGCACCAGAACAGTGGAAAAACCCACAAAATGACCAAATTTTGGAAAGCAAACACTCCAAGACATGGGTGAGTCTTTTGAAGACTTCATTTTTTGCCAGAAAAGTTTGTAAAATGCAGAGTGAAATGAAAATGTGTTTTTTTTTTTTTTTTACAAATTGCATAGCGCACCCCTGAACTCTGCGCACCCCTGAACTCTGCGCACCCCTGAACTCTGCGCACCCCTGAACTCTGCACTCTTGAAGTGATAGGAAGTTGTATTTTTAAGAAAAGCTTAGCAAAACATTGCTGCAAGGTTTGTAATGACAGAGCCTGTTACAATAATGCATTGCAGTAACATTATATGCATTTGGTGCACTGTGGTGCTACTCATTTTGAATGTCACCCCAACACTCCTGCTTTGCAGTGCAAAACAAAAAAGCGGTAACACAGTACTGTGCATTGCAGTGTGCTGTGTCAAAGTCAGAAGGTCCAATTTTAGATCTGTTATAGTGCACCTCACCATCAGTACCCTGCATGTCTCGTTCACTGTGATGCCGGGGCAGACTGCGACATGCATGACAAGAGTGCACAACTTCTATGTGCCAAGTTGTCTGGGAACTGAAAGCCTCAATTTCCTGAGAACAGGACAATTTGATCCCCAGCACCAGAACAGTTGTAGAATAAAACTTGAGTATGAACAGACAAGCAACAGTTTAGACAGAACTTTTAAATTACAAATCATTGTTTCTTTCCTACCCAGAGAGCTTTTACAGTTTTACAAAAAAAGTCAAAATATCCCACTTCTCTTGCACCACCACCTGAGCTGAAATCCTTATAGGTTGTACAT
The DNA here is from genome assembly GCA_018402905.1 of Glandirana rugosa. Classification (NCBI taxonomy): domain Eukaryota; kingdom Metazoa; phylum Chordata; class Amphibia; order Anura; family Ranidae; genus Glandirana; species Glandirana rugosa. The sequence goes on from BLSH010503924.1 coordinate 375,614, forward strand.
ATAATGATCTATTATCACCCAAAAGAAGACTTTGGAGACATCCTCAGCCAATACTGAACAGGTGTAAATGCTGCCACTAACTTGCAACTATACCTTGCTTACATGTGGACAGGGCTTTTTTTTCTTTCCAGAGAATAGGTACAGGAACTCCTCCCTTCTGAATCACCCTTTGTCTCTGCCCCCTACCTCTGAGCACTGACCCTTGGTTCCACCCCCTACCCACCTCATTCTACCTCCCCTTTTGGAGAATACAGAACCAAGTATCTTTCTGTGCTACTAAATAATTTGTATGAAATTTGATAGACCCCCACCCCAGCAACAATAGACCTCCAACATAATAAAATACTACCCCAGCAACAATAGACCCCCAGCAGCAACAACAGATCTCCCAACAGCTAGCATCAATTGACCCGCCAGCAGCAATAGACCTCTCCATCAACAGTAGATTTCTCCAAGCAAAAATTTACCCCCCAGAAACATAAGACACCTACGCCAGCAACAATAGATCCCCACACATAAAATAGATCCCCACCAGTGACAAAAGATTCCCCATCAAGCATCATCAATAGACCCTCCAGCACACCCCAGCACTCCTTGCCATAAAATACGTTCAGTGCTGGAGGTGCCGGAACTGAGTTCCTCCGCGTTCCCGCTGAAAAAAAGCCCTGCATGTGGAGCAGGAGACATGTATGTAGGAGGGCCACATCACTGCACATAGGGTTCTTCTATTACCTTCTCTATGGTCTTTGGCGGATGACCATAATAAATTCTGGCCATCATCAGATGACCAAATCTGTTGTATACGGGATACCCACAACTGAGACGTAAAGTCAGACAGGCTACTTGCCTGTGCAGAAGCAACTTCAGTCCAAAGACAAAAAAAAAAAAATGGGCAAGGGCGTGCTTGCTGGATAAAAAAAAAAAAAAATATGTACTATTGAATAGAAGAAGGTGATCAGGAGCAGCCAATGGTCACCAACCTCTAAAATGATCAGATTGATAGTGTCTAGGTAACGGACCTGGAGCAACCACAGAGCCTGAGAGTCAGGACTTCTGATCTGGTTACTTGTTCTGAGTCAGTGAAGCATATAACTGAAGCAAGAGGATCAGATGCATGACATCCGGGGATTTTGAATTTCAGGAGCACACCAAGGACAGTCCCCAGAACAGATTGTTAAAAAAAATTAAAAATAATAAGTAAAAGTGCTGGGAAGTGTTTCTTCTACTGTCTAAACTACAATAAAATAAAAAACAAAATATTCAAACTTCCACACATGCTGTTCCCACACAACAGCAAATCTACATGTGCAATGTAGGATTTTTTCTTTCCCTTCTGGTACAGCGTGGGAATGGCTCTCTAATCTGCCTTCAATGTAAAAGAAGCTTTTCAGTGCAGTGGAAATATTAGAACAAAAGTAAAGCAAGAGCCTGCCAATGGAAATAATAGGCAAAGTCTACAGACATTTTGAATAATACTAACATAAGGGGGACAATACCATTCGATCTATCATTAAAAGATGTACAGCATCACAGTCGAGATCCATCGATCTTTCTTTTCTATGGGACTTTCCAGGCAACTTTGCCTTTTAAAAGGAAAGCTCTACTATCACTAAAACAATGAGTATAAAGAGATGTTGCTAGATGGCCATTTTTTAAAGGACCTTTACATTGCAGCCTGCAGTCACTATGTTTTTGAAAATACCAAAAAAGGAAGAAGAATGTGGCTTCCTTGCAACTGACAACATTGGCTTTAGTGGGCTTATCAACTTTAAAGCATCTGAACACCACAAACCAAAAACACTATTTAATTAACGTTTTAATATTCAAAGAAAACTCCCCCATCCATCCATGTCTCCATGCTTTATTCTGAGAATTTACTTTGAAAAACACCCCCCTAGCATTTCTGGCCATGGCCATCTTGAGTAAGGGCATTTGATACCTGTAGCACAGGGATATGCAATTAGCGGACCTCCAGCTGTTGCAGAACTACAAGTCCCATGAGACATAGCAAGACTACAACAGCCACAAGCATGACACCCAGAGGCAGAGGCATGATGGGACTTGTAGTTTTGCAACAGCTGTAGCATTTACTTCCTGGAATCCATCTGCCTTTAGCTCAAGCATGCAGAGGGGGGGGGGGGGGTAATGCTTAGCCAAGAAAATCCCTCCTCTCCTCCTGAAGACTCCTGGGATGTAGGACATCATTTGCCTAAGCAAGAAACTAGGAAGTAACTGAAGAAATGTAAAAAATAAAAAAAAGTTTAACTGCTCGCCAACCATCATGTGGAAGAAAGTGCTCTGGTCAGCTGAGACCCAAATTGAACTTTTTGGCCTAAAAGCAAAACACTATATGTGGCTGAAAACGAACACTGCACATCACCTTGAACACACCATCCCCACCGTGAAACATGGTGGTGGCAGCATCATGTTGTGAGGGTGCTTTTCTTCAGCAGAGACAGGGAAGCTGGTAAGAGTTAATGGGAAGATGGATGGAGTCAAATACAGGGCAATCTTAGAAGAAAACCTGTTCAAGTCTGCAAAAAAACTTGAGACTGGGGCAGAGGTTCACCTTCCAGCAGGACGACAATGCTAAACAGCCAGAGCTTCATCCAATCTGACAGAGCTTGAGCTATTTTGCAAAGGAGAATGGGCAAAAATGTCACTCTCTAGATGTGCAAAGCTGGTAGAGACATCCCCAAAAAGCCTTGCAACTGTAATTGCAGCGAAAGGTGATTCCACAAAGTATTGACTCAGGGGGGGGGGGGATGAATATAAATGCACGCCACACATTTCACATATTTGTAAGAATTTTTGAAAACCATTTATCGTTTTCCTTCCACTTCACAATTTTGTGCCACTTGTGTTGGTCTATCTATCACATAAAATCCCAATAAAATATAACAGATATAATCAGAACATGATCCCCCTCCCTTTGGAGACTGGGCCCCAGGGCAGTATTCCAACATGATAATGACTCCAAACACCTCCAAGATGACCACTGCCTTTCTGAGGGTAAAGGTGATGGACTGGCCAATCATGTCCCCAGACCTAAACCATATTGAGCATCTGTGGGGCATCCTCAAACGGAAGGTGGAGGAGCTCATGGTCTCTAACATCACCAGCTCCATGATTTCCACATGGAGGAGTGGTAGAGGACTCCAGTGGAAACCTGTGAAGCTCTGGTGAACTCCATGCCCAAGAGGCAGTGCTGGAAAATAATGGTGGCCACACAAAATATTGACACTTTGGGCCCAATTTGGACATTTTCACTTAGGGGTGTACTCACTTTTGTAGCCAGCGGTTTAGACATGAATGGCTATGTGTTGAGTTATTTTGAGGGGACAGCAAATTTACACTGTTATACAAGCTGCACACTCACTACTTTAAATTGTAGCAAAGTGTCATTTCTTCAGTGTTGTTGCATAAAGATATATAATAAAATATTTACAAAAATGTGAGGGGTGTACTCACTTTCGCGAGATACTGTATATATATTTTTTTTTTCAAAATTGTCGGTCTTTTTTTATTTATTTAGCAACAAATTAAAAAAAATGCACTGGTGATTAAATATCGCCAAAAGAAAGCTCTATTTGTGGGAAATTTATATCATTCAGACAAGGTGAATGCGCTAGATGCAAAGATGCAAGTGTGTATGATATGTCAACACTATATGTTTAATTTTTGAACAGAATATAATTTATTCATACGTAATCTCTCTATTTATGCAGTGAAACCTGTTTCTTTTCCCCTTTTTTGTGTCCCGAAGAAGCGGATCAGTGAAACGCACACTGGGATTCACTCACTCAATTTCATGTAACAATATCTGTGTAAAAATTGTGGCTTATATTGGCCAGCAGTAGGCCTATGTTCTTAAAGCGGAGTTCCACCCAAAAAATGGAACTTCCACTTTAAGCACTCCTCGCCCCCTTTCATGCCCCATTTGGCATGTAATTTTTTTTTTGGGGGGGGGGGCGTGTCCCCAGGTTTCAGAGGGACTTCCTGTCCCTCTTCCACCTACCGCCTCTGGGCCGCCTAGGCGACTCGTCCTCTCCTCCTAGGCGGCCCCTCCCTCCTGGCAATCTTCTGGGACACGTCACAGATCCCAGAAGATTGCCTGGCCACTAGGAATGCGCACCGTGACTCGTGCAGTGTGTGCCCGGCCATGAAGCCGGGCGTCCACACTAGGAATGGCGGGGCCGTTGGCAGGAGGGTGAGACGAGTGAGGCTACGGGCGCAGCCATCGCTGGACCGGGAGACAGGCAAGTTACTGTTTATTAAAGGTCAGCAGCTCCACTTTTTGTAGCTGCTGACTTTTAATAAGCCCAAAAACGAGTGGAACTCCGCTTTCACTGAACACTTGTTCTCTATGCGTTTCCTTTTATAATTTAGATAGAGGATATCAAAATTATGCAGCGCGGTTGGATAATTCTTGGAGGGCGTACTATAACCATGCTCCCGCATGCCCCCAGGAATGTCCGGAGGACCCGGAGCATTACGGATCACGATCAAGGGCCGATGACAGCGGCCCTTTACCACCTGATCGCTCTGTCAAATGATGGAGCGATCAGTTGTAAACAAGCTGGTGCATGCCCGGCTTAGCTCTTTCCCTCTCCGTACCGATCTGTACAGAGTGAGAGGAGAGGGGAGAGTTTGGGTGCAGGAGCGCTGTGGGCTGGATCTGTACCCATTCCTGCCTCATTCCCATCCATGGCTCATCCATCCCCATCCATGGCTCATTTATGCCTCATTCATGCTCATCCATACCACATCAGTTCTCACCCATGCCACTACAGTGCTTCACAAAAGTGTAATAGGTAGTCAAACTAGATTTAAAATTGATGCCCCTAGAACACCTGATGGTGTTCTGTGCATGTTGGGCCTCTGTATGTGGCCAGGCTGTGGAAAAGTCTCACACATGTGGTATCGCCATACTCAGGAGTAGCAAAATATATTTTTGGGGTGTAATTTTTTCTATGTAAATGCTATGTGTTAGAAATATTGTATGTATGGGCAACTTTGTGTAAAAAAAAAAAAAGTGTTTTCCTTTTCTGTCCACATTTTCCAAAAACTTGACAGGTTCAAAAGACTCATTTATGACTCCTAGAATACACATTGGGGTTTTGCTTTCCAAAATGGGGCAATTTTTGCGCATTTCCATTGTCCTGGTGCTCCAGGGCCTTCAATAAAGCAAGAGCTAGTCAGGAAATGATATGTGTAATTTATGTCCCTAGAACGCCTGATGGTTCTCCCTGCATGTTGGGCCTCGGTTTGTGGCCACGCTGTGTAAAAGTCTCACATGTGGTATCGCCATACTCAGGAGTAGTAGAATGTGTTTTGGGGTGTAATTTGTGGTATGCATATGCTGTGTGTGAGAAAAAAACCTGTTAATATGACAAGTTAGTGAAAAAAAAATATCTTGATTTTGCAAAGAATTGTGGGAAAAAATTACTTTCAAACTATAATAACTTCAAACTGAAAGAACTTAAAAAAACTCCACATGCCTCTCACTAAATACTTGGAATATCGACTCTCCAAAAAGGGGACATTTGGGGGATATTTGCACTTTCCTAGCTTGTATGGCTGGCCATACATTAAACAATTTTTTATACAACATTCCTTTAGTTACCAAAACCATATAATAAGAAGAGGTCAAACCTAAACACTTTCAATTTGTATGCAATCAGGCAAGCCCTCGCACTACATAGTTGAAGGTAAATCTAAAGATAATTGAGGAAGAAAATTGTATGCTGTATGGCCAGCTTTAAGCCCCGTACACACGATCAGAAATCGGACGAAAAAACACTGCTTTTGAAGCGATCGTTCGATAATTGGATTGTTAGTAAAGAGCTTTCGAGAGCCGACCATGACAGTTCATCCGATATTATCCGTTCGGAAAAAAGGAAAAATTTTCTTGTACGATGCCCGATCGTATGATTTTGATTTAACCAGTACAGTTGTTGTTCAAAAATGCAATACAAATACATTACAAAACATCACATCACTTCCGATTTTTTATTCTGTGGTAGGAGAATTTTCGTGACTTAACTCTTCCGGTTTGATCTGAGATTAACATGCAAAAAAAAAAAAAAAAAAAGCGGACGATCATCTCATTGTGTGTACCGGGCATAAATGTCTCAAGAAATGAGATAGGCTGTCAGTATATCAGGTGTGATCAGTTTTCAGTGACTGGCACCATAGCTTGTAGACTCCAACTTTCACAAAGACCAAATAATATACACTGATTTGGGTTATTTTTACCAAAGGTATGTAACAGTATACATTTTGTCAAAAATTTTGAAGGATAATTACTAATTTGCAAAATTTTATAACAAAGAAAAATGCTTTTTTTTTTTTTTTTTTTTTTTACAGAATTTTCGGTCTTTTTTTCCATTTATAGCGCAAAAAATAAAAAACCCAGCTGTGATTAAATACCGCCAAAAGAAAGCTCTATTTGTGTGAAAAAAGGACGAAAATGTCATATGGGTACAATGTTGCATGACTGAGTAATTGTCATTCAAAATGGGCGAGCACTAAATGCTGAAAATTGGTCTGTTTAGGGAAGGGGTTTAAGGCTCGGTTCACATTGCAGCGATGCAGGAACCCTGCGAATCCACTGCGGGTTCCCACATCGCATGTCTCCGGGCGGCAGTTCACACTGCCATATGCAAACTATGGGGAGTGTCAATACAATGTTAATGACACCCCCAAATCAGTTCGCATATCGCACTGCGAACTGCAAACTCGCACAGGAATCGGATCGCATGGTGTGAACCACCATGTGATCCGATTCTGACCCTGCGAAAAAAAAGGGTCCTGTGTGAGTTTGCGCCGATTGCGATGCGAATTCAGCCATACAATCTCTATGGCTGAATTTGCATCACACAGAGATTGCATATGGCTCACACTGCAGTGTGGTACGAATCATATGCGATCTCTGAGATCGCTGCAGTGTGAACCGAGCCTAAGTGCCCAGTGGCTTAAAGTCTGGCCCAATGTTTTGTTTTCTGTTTTACGTCATATTTACAAATGTGGCAAGGGAGTAGCTCTGTTTTTTATTTGTGGGGAAAAAAAAATATTATATAAAATTTTATTTGGGCACAGCATTGCAGGACCATGCAACTGTCAGTTAAAATAATGCAGTGACGTATCGCAAAAAATGTCCTGGTCATGAAGGGGGTAAATCCTCTGGAGGTCAAGTGGTTATAACAAATAAATATAATCTATTTTCCTATCCATTTACTAATACTAGCAGCATAAGGACTCATGCACTTCAGGACGCCTATCCATGTTATTCTATGTGTCTATACCCACATAGGTTTTTAGGAGCTATATATATATTGGGGAAAAAAAACAAAAAAAAACAAACACAGGCTCAGCGCGTTCTGGAGCAGCAGCATTTTGGCAGTAAAAACTGACAACTCCTAAAACGCTACTAAAAAGTCTCCCAAACTTTGCCAAAAGCTGATGTTCAGCATTTAGCCAAGGTTTTTTTTTTTCTTGTTTAATGTGGAGGCCGCCGGCATCCTTAACAGTCAGTGAATAGCTGGTTAGGGAACGGGTTGGGAAGCCGGCCGCTGCATCCTTAACAACGGATGAGTCATCAGCTGTCCACTGGCTTCCATGCTGACAGCTGAATGAAACAGAAACCAGTTCCGGCAACACAAGAATAAGAAAAAAAAAAAATGGTGTGCCTCCCCCAATCTATACCAGCCACTATAGGTCTGGTAAGAATTTTAAGGGGAACTCCGAAGACAATTTTTTTTTTTAACCAGTTCCCGCACATATACTGCGGCAGTGTGGCTCCCCTGCGCGAACCGCCGTACCTGTACAGCAGCTCGCGCAGGCACAGTTGCCGGCGACCCACGATCGTCTGTTAGTGAGCCAGAACGGGAAACCGCTGATGTAAACATGGCGGTTCCCCGTTCTGTGAGGGGCCAGATGACAGATCTACTGATCCCTGTACTCGGGATCAGTTAGGTCTGTCATGTCTCCGGAAGCCCAGCCCCCACACAGTAAGAACACACCCAGGGAACACAGTTAACCCCTTCACTGCCCCCTGCAGGTTAACCCCTTCACTAGCCAATGACATTTATACAGTAATCAGTGGATATTTACATTTCTGATCGCTGTATAAAGGTCATTGGTCCCAATCAGAGCCAAAAGTGTCAAAAAGGTCTGACATAATGTCGCAGTCCCAATAAAAAGAAAAAAAAAAAAAAAAAAAAAAAAAAAAGCTGATCGCCGCCATTACTAGTAAAAAAAAAAAAAAAAAATTTAAATAGTAAGAACACCATAAATGAATTCTCATGGTTTGTAAACGCGGCAACTTTTGCGCAAACCAATCAATGCCGATTGCATTTTTTTTTATCACAAATATGTAAAAGAATATATATCAGCCTAAACTGATGAATACATTTGTTTTTTTATATTTTTTTTTTACATGTATTATAGCAAAAAGTTAAAAATATATATTTTTTAAAAAAATTATTGCTTTTTTTTGTTGTTTATAGCGGTGATCAGAAGTGTCGCAGAGGTGATCAAATACCACCAAAAGAAAGCTCTATTTGTGGGGGAAAAGAAGGACATCAATTTTATTTGGGTACAATGCCGCACGACCGCGTAATTGTCAGTTAAAGCGAAGCAGTGCCCAATCGCAAAAAGTGCTTTGGTCAGGAAGGGGGTAAATCCTTCCGGGGCTGAAGTGGTTAAACACGCCCCCCCAACCAAAAAAAGTGTCAAAATGAGAAAACAAAAAACACAATTTTTGACTATTCCTTTATTAAAAGTAGCCGCACCCCCCCCCCCCCCAAAAAAAATCGTGACTGACGATGGCTCTACAGCGGGGGGGACATTTTTTTTTTTAATTTAATGAAGAATTGTCGAAAATGGTGTCTGTTTTTATTTATTTTTGACACTTTTTTGGTGAATGAGTAGGGGTACAATGTACACCATACTCATTCACATGGGGGGCAGGATGCAGATTCTGATAAGCCCCTGCCCACAGACCCCCACAACCACAGCCCAGGGTTGTGGGGAAGAGGTCCTTGTCCCCATCAACATGGGGGGGCAAGGTGCTTTGGGTTGGGGGAGTTGAGGGCATGTAGCCTAGTATGGTTCAGGGGAGGAGGGGGGCGCTCGATTGCCCCCCCCCCCCCCCCCCCCCCCCCC
>BLSH010503924.1:389110-400713 GCA_018402905.1 Glandirana rugosa
CAAATGCCTACTACTCTTAAGTAAAACATTTACACAGTAATCAGTGCATTTTTATAGCACTGATCGCTGTATAAATGCCAATGGTCCCAAAAAAGTGTCAAAATAGTCCGACATGTCCGCTGAAATATTGCAATACTGCTAAAAATCGCAGATCGCCGCCATTACTAGTAAAAAAAAAAAAAACCCCAAAAATGAATTCTCATCATCCGTAAACGTGACCACTTTTGCTCAAACCAATCAATAAACGCAGATTGCAATTTTTTTATCGCAAATATGAGGAAGAATATAAATCGGCCAAAAATGGTGAAAAAAAATTTAGCAAAAAGTAAGAAATTTGGGTTTTTTTGCAAAATGGTCACTCTTCTTTTGTTTATAGCGGTGATCAGAAATGACGCAGAGGTGATCAAATACCACCAAAAGAAAGCTCTGTTTGTGGGAAAAAAATTTGGGTACAACATCGCACGACCGTGCAATTTTCAGTTAAAGCGACGCAGTGCCGAATCGCAAAAAGGGCTCCGGTCCTAAAGCTGGAAATCCTTCCGGGGCTGAAGTGGTTAAAGGGTTAATCCTCAGCATTGTTTAAAAAAGGCTGCTTTATCCTGTATGCATAGATTCTTCCCTCCTGCACTGTCAATCTGAGCAAGTCCATATAATACACAGCAGTGTGGTAAAGTTGTACATGCTCAGTTTGGTCTCTTATGCTGGATAGAACATTTCCTGTTTCAGTTGAACTGTTCAGGTTACATGATATTGACTTCACACATGTGGGCGTGTATAGAGGCTATAGAGGAAATCTCCTACACAGAGGACAAACTGTGCAGATTATCAGGGAACCATGGCATACAGATCATTCCAAAATATATATAGTGGCAGTATTTTAATGTAAAGAAGATTTATAAGCTGTGGGCACTGTGGGGGGAGGGCAGATGAACTATTTTCATATTACTGGGTTTAGTAACACTAAGTAGTACCGTGAAAGATTTTCCTTCTTTGATCTATCCCTCAGAGCTGCACTGCAAGATCTAAAGAGTGGCTGCCCCTGATTGCTAGTCCCAGCAGATCTGGATAGATATTTGGTGATATCACTACCATGCTGATCACGGCTCTCCTTGGAGGAGAGGATGCTGTATCTGAGGACCTGCAGAGCAAGGATCTCGCTGCATCATCTATTCTGAGGGTCTGCGTTTCAATGTGCCTCTACACGGGGACACAGTGCGGAACTGTGATCATTTTGTCTAATAAAATATTTACATAGACAAAATGAACACAATTTTAAATTGACTAAAACTAAATCAAACAAATTCAGATGACTAAAATACGACTAAAACTAAATCCAAAGTCGACATCAAACTTAACACTGCACTACCACAGAGGTAGGGACATCTACTAAACTGCTGAAAGAAAAAGAAAAGGCTTTATTTTTTTCTTAATGTTTATTGTTGGTAATATTTTTAATTTTAAAGTTGCACTGCTGTTTATAAATAAAACAAAGTTTCATAAACAAAAATATTGCTTTTTAACAAAGACATTATATATCACAATGGCTAAATCTGTGTCTGTAGTGCGTGTTCAAACAGTAATACCAAAAATAAGAACATATTTGATTCTTACTACAGGAGTATATACTGTAATCAGTTTGGCAATTCTAGAGAATTGCTTAACCACTTCCATACCGCATGAATTCCAGCTTTTCTCACCTACATGTAAAAATCATCATTTTCTTGAACGGTATTTGCTCAGGAATTTTAAAAAGAACAATAACCAGTAAAGTTAGCTTAATTTCTTTGTATAATGTGAACGATGAGGTTACACCGAGTAAATAGATGCCTCAAATGTCACGCTTAAAAATTGTGCAAACTTGTGGAATGGCGCTAAACTTCAGTACTAAAAAATCTCCATAAGCGATGCTTTAAAATTTTGACAGATTACCTGTTTTAAAGTTACAGAGGAAGTCTTGCGCTAAAATTATTGCTCCAGCTCTAACGTTCACGGCGATACCTCAAATGTATGGTTTGAACGTCGTTTACATATGTAAACGCAGCCTACATATGCATTTGCTTCTGTGTGGAAGCACGCGGGGACGGGGGCACTTTGATTTTTTTTTTCTTTTATTATTTATTAACATTTTTTTTTTTAATCACTTTTATTCCGATTACAAAAAATGTAAACATCCCTTGTAATAGGAATAGGGCATGACCGGTCCTCCTTATGGCCAGATCTGGGCTCTAACACCCCACATCTCTCCTTTAGGAAGGAAAGACAGAGATAAAAAAAGAAAAAAACAATCTCGGCCTTTGCAGCACATGGCAGTGTTTACAACTGCCAGGCTGGACGCGACGTCATAATGTCACGACCAGGCCTCCAAGAGTCATAGAGACTGCCGGGGACCATCTGGCCCACGGTATTTTCTATGGCTAACTTCTGGCACAGGCGGATTCCTTCTCCGAAGAGCGATGGAGGGAGGTGTCGGGAACGTCCCCTCCCGGTATCTGTAAAAACAATCAAACAGCTGAACTGCCGCTAGGATTGTTTTTATGTTCTCCAGCTGAAAAAGAATGTAGCTTTAGCTGCAGGCATTATTCAGATATCCCCAACGAGTGGCTCCCCTTTGCAGGTGGGAGGTCCCCTGGGCTTGGGTAGAATTTGTCCCTCCTTGGAGGAAGGTTCCATCATCTTTCTTCTTGTTTATCATTGAGCGGTGGTCCTATCAGTGTGGCATTATCTTTTTCTCCTGGCATGTGGTGAGTAGTCTCCTCATGACTATGTCCCCGACATCCTGATCCTATCATGAATGGTATTAGTCTGTAATATTTTTCAGAGTTTGTATGATGAGCATAACTTTTTGCCCCTGAAGAAGGGTATTTCATCCCGAAAAATGTTGGGCATATGCTCACGAAGATGATACATCTCTACATGAACAACATCATCTCATGTATGCATTTTGGAGTAAAAATCATGTCATAATGTTTTTAACATGTATGTGTATCTTTATGTGATGTTTGTGAAACTTTTTATGTTTTTGTAATAAATTGTTATCTTATTTTTATACAAATTTGTTTGATGTACTGTCGTTAAAAGTCACGTTATTTGTACTGGGGGAGTACCCTACACCGATATCCCCAATGAAATCCCAGAACGCCATACGATGTACTGCGGTATGGAAATTAAAATTTAACTAAGCGCATTCGATTTTAGTTAACCAAAATAAAACTAAAATGGCATTTTAGCCAAAAAACTAGGACTGCAACTAAATCGAAATTTGATATAAAAAACAACAGTGGTGCAGAATAAGGCGTGTTAAGTCATTAATGGGGTAAAGATCAGTTATATGAAGACCACATGGAATACAAGTGACTAGTTCTTTGTTCTCTGCTTGCCTTTATTGTGCAAAGCTTCCACAGTTCAGGCCCTCTTTCAGCAGGCTCCATATGTAGTCATACAGTATGTACTTGGGAAGATGCATGTTGCCACAAAATGGTATGCAGCTGACCCTGCAACAAGCCCTCATTCGGGGTGGAAAAGAGCTCACTGCTTGCTTCATCAGTGTGCACAGTATACACACACACAGGTTCTGTGTTCTCATGCTGCGAATTCAACAGGTAATTAACAAAAACGTTTCTTATGTAAAGCGGATGTTCACGTTTCAGGTCACTAAGTAGTGACACTCTTGCGATCCCCGCTATTTTGAATGGCACCAAATTGCGGTGCTATTTTGCCGTGATTTCGGTCACCGAATCACGGTAAAAACGGGCAGAAACACGAGACGCCCAGCGCCCCAAAGAAGCTCTTGTACTTTTCAGTGCTGCAGTGTCTCCAAGCGCTGTATGTACTACAAGTAACTTCAGCTACATAGAGTACACAGTGCTGGGTTCCGGCTGTGAGACAGACTTCCACCTCACATACCCAGAAAAATGCAGAGTCAGAGTGAGAGTCGCTCAGCCATTCATAGGCAGCTTTGTATTTGTGAATAAATACAAAGCTTCCTCCGACTGGCCGAGAGTGAGTAGTCATCAGCCCGCCCCTCCCGCTCAGCCAATTAGAAAAAAAAAAACAAAAAAACTTTTCCTCCCAACTTTTTCCGTTTTTTCTTTTTTATGCGTAGTTATCTATTGTGTTGCCACATTGCCCATTAAGCAGATATCATACCTTTGGATAATAAATATAGCAAAAAAAACTCAATAAATGATTATGTATAAACAAAGACATTTGTTTCAATACACCATTTAGTTCGAGCTACCAAGGATAACTTGTGTGCATTAGGAACATACACTTGTGACAGTTGTTTATGGGTCATTAGACATTTTATTCTGGAGTACCAACACCCAGAACTGTTCAACATTTGAACAGTGACAGCAATACTAGTACCATGTGGAGAACTGGTCAAATTTGGAACAAACCAATTACTGAATTGGTTAAATTGGTGCATTCAGATTTGTATGAAGTGTGGATCTTTGCACGATTGCATGCATGTGCATCACCCAGTGTGCAATTTGAAATGAGCAGGGCCCTCTGATTCCTCCTGTATTGAATTGTATTGTAATTGTACTGTCTGCCCTAATATTGTAAAGCGCTGCGCAAACTGTCGGCGCTATATAAATCCTGTATAATAATAATAAATAATATTGCAGTTTGCAAAAAAAAAAGGGGAGTACATTAGTTGAACACTAAACTTTTGATTCGATTTGCTAATCTAGATGTATGTATTTTTATTATATTTTAAAGAGATTAAGATTCCAAAAATTGCGTAGAACCCACATACTTGTAAAACAAAACTCAGGCTATCACATATAATTAAACATTTTTGGTTTATAAAGGGCTAGTCAGATTCATGCAAAATTAGGCTTCATTGCGATTAGTAACAGCAATGAAACATAAGAATTGGGTACCAGCTCAACATTTTAGGTACATAAAAGAACTCTGGTCATTTGTGAAGCCCTGAATTATAACCTAGTTAATAAATAAGGTTCCAGAAGTGACAAACAATCCTGACAAAGTCACATGTGGTCTGTGGCTCAGTATATCTTAAGATACGTTTGTCAAGAACTATATGTGTCAAAAGCTGCAGAATAATTATGAAGAAACAACTGCAAAGATGAGATATTAAAGAGAAAACATGCACTGTATATTGTGGCATTCAGAGCAAATGCCCTGAAGATAAGAAACCTGATAACCACCATCAAGGGTTTGTCAGAAAGGCGATTAGCTTGACAGATTCCCTTTAAATGAATGCTTATAAGGCTTCATGCACGCAGGACTTTAAAAAAACAGCCAAAAAACAACAGCAGTAGCTTATCATGGATGTTTTCAGCTTTTACCAGTGTTATATTACCGCCGTTTTGAGTTTTTTCCCGTTTTTAAAGGGCCAGCGTTTTTTTTTTTCTAATTGGTCTAAAACGTCCAAAAAGGTTGGGGATTGACGTTTTTAAGCGTTTTTGGGCGTTACGTGTTTGAACATTTTTCCAGCTGAAAACAGTCCAAAAAACCCTCAGCTCAAAAACGTCACTGCTAAAACAGTTGATAACAGCCTATGTGTGCATGAACACATAGGATAACATAATGGAGGGTTTATTGACTGTAGAAAAAATGTCTGCAGCTGAAAACAGCTGCTGAAAAACAGTCAAAAAACATCCTGTGTGCATGAGGCCTTATAGTTTCTTTGAATCCATATGCTGTAAAGCTTAAAGTGGTTGTAAAGTCAGAAGGTTTTTTTATCTTAATGCATTCTGTAAATTAAGATAAAAAGCCCTCTGTGTGCAGCAGCTGTCCCAGCACCCCCCTAATTCTTACCTGAGCCCCCTCTAGCTCCAGCAATGTTGTAAGATTGTTTCGGCCATCTGGGACTTCCCTCATTGGCTGAGACAGCAACCCAGCGCCATTGGCTCCTGCTGCTACCAAAGTCAGTCAGCCAATGAGAATAGAAAGGGTGCGGGGCCAGGCCGCAACTCCGTGTCTGAATGGACACAGCATGCTGTGACTTGGCTCGGGTGCCCCCATAGCAAGCTGCTTGGTGAGGGGGCACTCAACAGGAGGGAGGGACCAGGAGAGCCGAAAAGGGACCCCAGAAGAGAAGGATTGGGGGCTGCTCTGTGCAAATTCACTGCACAGAGGAGGTAAGTATAACATGTTTGTTATTCTTAATTTAAAAAAATTTAAAAAAAAAGGAGACTTTACAATCACTTTAATTCGAGGCAGATCTAAAAGATAGAGAACATAGTGACAGAGATTGGCTCAGCAAGTGTTACTTCTTTTTTCACTGTCCAGTCACAGGGCGAGGGCCATGTAAGGGAACGTAAGGCTCAGTTCACATATATGCAAATTGGATGCATTTTGCACCACATCCGATTCGCATAACATGTGAACCAGACCGGCTTTCAATGGTTCACACATATATGGGCCAGAAGTGGTGCAAATAAAAAAGGGTCCTGTACGTTTTTCAGTCCGGTTCAGTGTCAAATTCACACCCGAATCGCCAGATGGAAACCGCACCAGTCTCTGCACTGAAACCAGACCTGCTTATACACCGATTTCCAAAAGTATTGAGACACCTGCCTTTACACGCACATGAACTTTAATGGCATAGGGTTAAGTACAGAGTTGCCCCACTCTTTGCAGCTAGAACAGCTTCAACTCTTCTAGGAAGGCTGTCCACAAGGTTTAGGAGTCTATCTATGGGAATGTTTGACCATTCTTCCAGAAGTGCATTTGTGAGGTCAGGCACTGATGTTGAACGAAAAGGCTTGGCTTGCAGTCTCTGCTCTATTTCATCCCAAAGGTGTTTTACCGGGTTGAGGTCAGGACTCCATGTCTTTATGGATGTGGTTTTGTGCACTGGTCCATATTATTTGGTGGAGGGGGGATTATAGGTGTGGAGTTGTTTTTCAGGGGTTGGGCTTGGCCCCTTAGTTCCAGTGACCAAGACATTTTGGACAATTTCATACTCCCAACTTTGTGTGAACAGTTTGGGGATGGACCCTTCCCGTTCCAACATGACTGCACACCGGTGCACAAAGCAAGGTCCATAAAGACATGGACGAGCGACTCTGCCACTGGTGACAAAATCACCAGTGTCACTAAAAGGCTCCTGTCTGTCCCTGAAGTACCACTCCCTCATAAGCTGAACCACTAACCCAAAACGCTGCTCAAACGCTAGTAATGGAAGACAAACAGGCAGCTTCTTAGCAAGTTTGCCACCGGGATCACTAGCAGCAGCGTCACCCATCTGACATCAGCTTAAAGTTGTTTTTAAAGGCCTAATATGACTTAGCTTTTTTTTTTTTTTTTTTTTATTAATTACTCATAAACCAAACTCAGTCCAGGAAAAATCTCAGAAAGGGGAAAGGTTCAGGTCTTCCTGTGTCAGTTTGTATCAAGCAGCCTTGTACTATGACCTCCTCACAACAAATAAGATAAAGATAACACTAACTGTAAGGTAATCATGCAAGATCTAATGGATACACCAGCTATAAATGCTTATTTCTTGGGGGGGTCATATGTGGAGTCAACATGTGAATTGTTTCCATGCAATGACATTTGCCGTTGACAAGAGAAGCTAAAATGGAAGCTTGCTGGCTTAGCGGCTGGCATTTTCCGGTCTTATAATAAACTATGTTTTTGGAATTATTAATTTTATTATACTCCAAAAATCTTTTTTTTTTTGCCCTCAAATGGCCACATAATTTAAAGAGAATTCTGTTAGAAAGAAAAAAAAGATGGTGTCTGTGTAACTCTAAGGGCCAGTTTACAGTTGCGTTAATTAGTAAAACACATTAAAGTGCCTACAGCTTTAACACGTATTTTTGATGCTTTTGTGATGTGTAAGTGAAGCATAATGAAGCTTGGCAAATACCCTGTGTGTGTTAGTTTTCCATTTGTTTTAAAGGGGCTCAGTAGAACCCCGGCTTAGTAGTACCCAAGCTCAGCAGATCCCCAGCTCATTAGTACCCCCCGCTCTGCTGATCCCCCCACTCAGTAGGAACCCCCAAGCTCTGCTGATGCCCCGCTCAGTAGGAACCCCCAAGCTCTGCTAATGCCCCGCTCAGTAGGAACCCCCAAGCTCTGCTGAGGCCCCGCTCAGTAGGAACCCCCAAGCTCTGCTGATGCCGCGCTCAGTAGGAACCCCCAAGCTCTGCTGATGCCCCGCTCAGTAGGAACCCCAAAACTCTGCTACCAATTCTCCGCTGCTCAGTCCTCTCTCCAGTCCCTGCTCACCTTCAGCTATAGCATTCCCATGTTGCACACCATGTGTGCGATCTGCTAGTTGCTCAGTTTCAATCCAGTGCCCACCAGATTCGATATCTGCCACAGACGCTCCCAGTACATATACACACAAACTAGAGGTGACTGCCAATGATGTCTTTCCGGTACACTTTTCCCAGTGCATCCTGGGATATCTCATACCTCCAAAACAAAGCAAAGTTAACTCTGAATAAAAGCACCACTCAACAGCTGTTAGGGAGCGTTGTGAGACTTCTATGGAAGCTTTGGAGACCCTTTAAAGCATCAAGAACATGGGGTATAAATTCTGAAGCAAAGCAGCGTAAACTCAACAGTGTGTAGAGGACTGTAAGGTAATCATTTTATTTAGAGATAGCAGGTTTAAAAACGCAGGTCAAATGCCACATTTTGAAGCAAGTGTAAATTAGGCCTAAGTGCACAACAATTCAAATTTGTTATAAAGCAGTGAATGTGACATTCGCCAACCATCCAGTGCATGTTTTAAATTACAACAATTTATTCATCTGCAGTGAATGCTTGGTGAATGTTACAGGTCCATTACGCAAAGTTGATTCAGTTGGCTTACTTCCATCTCTCAAGCAAGATCTCCTCATCATCATTACTGCTGTCAACCATGGACACACAAGGAGTAACCCTTCTGCAGAATACCCCTCCTCTTTTATTAAATTTACAATATTAACCACTTAAAGACCACCCTATAGCAGATATACTGCTACAGGGCGGCCCTCCCGTGCAGAATCACGTGTATATACACGCGAACGACATTTCTGCCTAAGGAGCTCACGCCGCTTCTACTGTGATTACGCACAACAAAAGCCAATCTGCAAGTGCCGGGCAATGGAGGTCTGCAGGCTCCCGCCAATCGTCGGGCACAGACACAGAACGGAGCTCTGCCTATGTAAACAAGGTAGAACTTTGTTCTGAAAGGGAGGGGGGAGTGGTGAATTTTCTGCCCCTGCAAAGCAGAGAATAAAATCCATAACTTCCCTTAGTAAAAGCACCTATCACCGTATACAAAAACACTTGATAGGTACACAGTTAACCCTTTGATTGCCCTAAATGTTTAACACATTCCCAACCAGTGTCATTAGTACAGTGACAGTGTATATTTTTAGCACTGATAACTGCATGAGGGTCACTGTTTCCCACAAAGTGTCAAAAGAGTCAGTTCATGTCGGAATGTCTGCCGCAATATCGCAGTTCAGCTATAAGTTGCTGATCCAAACCAATATACGGCTATTGTAATTTTTTTTTTTACCAAAAATATGTAGCAGAACACAGATAACAAATTTAATTTTTTTTTTCAATTTTTATTGGATAGGTTTTATATCTGAAAGCAAAGAAATGGATTTGTTTTTTTTCCCAAAATTGTTGGTCTTCTTTTGTTTATAGCGCAAAAACATAAACAAAACCAAACATAGATCAAATGCCACCAAAAGAAAGCTCTATTTGTGGGGGGGGGGGGGGGGTTTATGTGCAAAAACACAACTTTTTCTTAGAAAAGCCATTCGCTCAGCTTCTCATTTAGCACGGATTCCCTGAACTTTCGGGTCAGGGAGCATGCACATTAGACTAAGTGATTGCAAAGGATGTATAGATTTTTAAATTTTAAATAAAGAAGGAGGTTATACGTACCTGCTCTGTGCAATAGTATTGCACAGTGTGATCCCTTTACCTCCTTTCCTGTAGTCCCCTGCCAATGCTCTCCGCTCCTTCTTACAAGTGCCCCTCTCAGCAAGCCATGTGCAGGTTGTGGGTCATTTTTTACCTTAATGCATAGAATGCATTGAAGTAAAAATGTTTAGACTGTAGATCCACTTTTAACAGCATGGTCACATGACAGCCTCAAATTATATGTCCCATCAAGATGAGCATCATCAAAAGAAAGTTCATGCATACCCATCTGTACAGAGTTAATGCTGGTCCTTCCACCCACAGCAGCTGCAGTCCAGGGCATGCATAAGGGTGGCTACAGCAAACCCTCAGAGGATCCTGCAAGCCAAAGTAGCCACCCTAAAAATGGAGCGGGGAGTGGAATTTCAAAGAGAGAAAATCCCAAAGCATTACAGAGTTTCCTTTCCTTATTCTCAGCTGCCGAATGGAACACCAGGGAACAAAAAGGTAAGAATAAAGTCTTAAAGATTGTAAAGTGAACCATGGGGCTGCATGGGAAGAGTAGAGGTGCACTTTAAGAATTCCATTTTTTTCTATATTTGCTACAGCAAGAATTGTTTTACAGCTAGTTCTATTTATTAAAGAAACATCACAAGGAATCATGTGCTTGGCGCTACAAGCAAGACGACCTGAGGCAGCTATACTGTGGTCAGCCTCTTTCAGCTACATGAATGCAGATTCTGGGCTGCAATCCAGAAGAGCCCACATCAAGGGCAGACCATCCCAAATCCACATTTCCCAGGGCTGAACAATTGTCAGCACATCACGCCGGGTCAATAAATTCCCAAGACTTGCTCAGTTTAAATAGGAGACTATACAGGATTTTCAGTAAAAACGTATTCAAGTTATTGCTGTAACATTCACAAGAGAGTCATTTTTGTTTGCCTCCTGTTCTCTATATTGATTATTCTAGAATAGCTAATTTTTTTTTGGGGAAATATAATTATCCTCCCCTGCCTGAAGCTGGACTCCAGGAAACCTAAAAATCTTCCCTTGTAGTGGGGCTGTGGCTGCACTATGGGGAAAACTGCTCCTTTATGTCTAGGGGCACCAGGCACAGCACTTTTATCACCCAACCCTCAGCTCATGTAGGCTCCATTGCTTTGCTAAACTGGTCCCTGCAGTCTCTTCTCCCCAGTGCTCAGGTAATCTAAAGTCCTCTGACATCATCATGACTGATGCAGGGATCATAACCCTGCATTTGACCTAAGGACATCAAGGAACAGTCCACCACCAGAGTATGGGGGAGCACCATTTGCCAGGGATTAGAGTTGAGCGAACACCTGGAAGTTCGGGTTCTGCTGGTCCGTCCGAACCTCGGGACAAAGTCCGGGTCCGGGTCCGGACGGAACCCGAACGATCGCACGGACAACGAACCCCATTGAAATCAATGGGGACCCGAACTTTTAGGCACAAAAATGGCTGTAACAAAGTCCTGGAAAGCCCCAGAGGGCTGCAAAAGGAAGTAAAATGGGGGTAAGGGTAGGGCAAGCACCCTACAAAAAAATGGGGACAGGGAAATAACTTTAAATATTTTTAAAAAAATAAAAACATAAAAAAAGCAAAAATGGAGGTGAATGTGGATCATCTTCAAACTGTGTCTGAAAAGTATTAATGAACGGTAGAAGCCATATAACTGTTCTAAAATCATCTTCAAACTAGGGCAAGTGCCCTACAAATAAATGGGGATAGGG
>BLSH010503924.1:404898-418638 GCA_018402905.1 Glandirana rugosa
TTAAACCTGTAAAAGTGAATCCCCACATGAGTGAAAACAACGGTCGTCAAATCTGTAATTACCGACACACAACTCCAAACTCCCCTGTCGTTTAAATGTGACAATATGTTCGACTTGTGAGTGATGAAATGTAACATCGTTTCACAGTAAAGAAGTCAACACAGTGTACTTTTCCATCTTATTTTATAAAAGAATTTACACTCCCCACATGAGTGAAAACACTCTATGACATACAGATTTCATAAAAAAGTCTTTACCAGGTTAAATATCGGGTTGAGGTCCTTTGGACTTTTAATACGTGCACAATTGACGAGAAAATACAGACCGTCTGTCTTTTCGTCAAAATGAATTGGAACCCGAACGATTTTTGAAATGTCCGGGTCCGGGTCCGTGCCACGGACACCCTAAAGTTCGGTACGGACCCGAACGTTACAGTCCGGGTTCGCTCAACACTACCAGGGATCAAAGGATTAGTTAAGTAAAACTGCTTTTCTGTCTGCCAGACATAAAAGAGCAGTTAACACGTGCATAATTTTCAGGTTTCCTGGAGTTGGGCTATAAATTGGACCATTTCTGAAAAAATACTTTAGACATACAGTATCTCACAAAAGTGAGTACACCCCTCACATTTAAGAAAATATTTTATTCTACCTTTTCATGTGACACAACTGAAGAAATGACACTTTGCTACAATGTAAAGTAGTGAGTGTTCAGCTTGTATAACAGTGTAAATTTGCTGTCCCCTCAAACCTCAACACACAGCCATTAATGTCTAAACTGCTGGCAACAAAAGTGAGTACACCCCTAAGTGAAAATGTCCAAATTGGGCCCAAAGTGTCAATATTTTGTGTGGCCACCGATATTTTCCAGCACTGCCTTAACCCTCTTGGGCATGGCGTTCACCAGAGCTTCACAGGTTGCCACTGGCATCCTCTTCCACTCCTCCATGACGACATCACACAGCTGGTGGATGTTAGAGACCTTGCGCTCCTCCACCTTCTGTTTGAGGATGCCCCACAGATGCTCAATAGGGTTTAGGTCTGGAGACATGCTTGGCCAGTCCATCACCTAGACCCTCAGCTTCTTTAGCAAGGCAGTGGTCGTGTTGGAGATGTGTTTGGGGTCGTTATGTTGGACTACTGCCCTGTGGCCCAGTCTTCAAAGGGAGGGGATCATGCTCTGCTTCAGTATGTCACAATACATGTTGGCATTCATGGCCCCTCAATGTGAACTGTAGGTCCCCAGTGCCGGCAGCACTCCGGCAGCCCCAGACCATGACACTCTCACCACGATTGACTGTAGCCTGAAAAGAATGCGTGTGCTGCTCAGTCTTGGTAGAGAGGGGATCGGAACGGTGCATCCACAGCTGCTATTTGGAGTGCCAACAGGGGCTTTACATTGTAGCAAAGTGTAATTTCTTCAGTGTTGTCACATATTTACACAATTGTGAGGGGTGTACTCACTTTTGTGAGATATTGTAACTGCAAGACTCCTACAACAATCAAGTAAATTTCTATATTTCGTACAGTAATATCAGCTTTTGGTTAGCAAAAAGTATTACCAGTGGACCAGTAATATAGGTTCTGGGCTCCTTTACACTTGCATTAGCCCTCAGAAGAGCGAACCATGGTGGAGGGCATTTGATAGGTGGAGAGGAGGTGATATGTCCCCTTCTCACCACCTGTTTTAATTCCTAAAAGTCCACAGCACCATGCCACAAATGCATGCATCACAAGCAGTTGCAGAGCAGTCCCACTGAACAGGTCATGTTTGTTGGACAGTACTGCCTGCCAAATCCAACGGCAGGGAAAAATGCTCACAAAGTACCATGGCCCGCAGCATGTGTATACCCCAGCATGGCTACCTTTGCAGCTTGGGGGGGGGGGGAGCTGAGTGGTAAAAACACAACTCAAATGTTTTTTTTTTACACCCCCCCATCTCAAATGTAAATTAAGCCTAAATGCACTGCAACAAAACCAACGATGAAGATTATCCACACAAGGGCATGTAACCAATTCACCTCTACAAAGACTTATTTTACTTTTTCAACTCATGTTAAAAATGCATTTTTGTCTTGCGAACAATTTAAAACCCCAAAACATTATCTAATTTCTGAAAGCAGCGGTAAAATTTTTTTTTAAAAAATGTCCGACATTCAAGCTTCTGTTGGACGTGCATGCTGGAAAACCAGCAGCCGACCGACTCCCGATCAGCGATCTCAGCCATTGGCAGTCTGTCAAAACACAACAGCTCAGCGGGGGAGATTGCTGAACTAACCTCACATGCTTAGTACAGCGGCTCCGACCAGAGCAGTCACGAAAAAAAAAAAAAACACACCTAATAGTGTGTACCCAGCTTAAAGCGGAGGTCCGCCTGAAACACAAAAAAAAAAAAAAAAAAAAAAAAGTCAGCAGCTACACATACTGTAGCTGCTGACTTTTAATAATAGGACACTTACCTGTCCTGGAGTCCAGCAATGTCGGCACCCGCCGCCGATTTTCGGATCGGGGGTCGCGTGCAGTCGTGTCCACTGCGGGCAAGGGAACCCAGCAGTGTAGCATTACAGCTTCACGTCGGGCACCTTACTGCGCATGCGCAAGGCTCTGCTGTGGTCTGCTATTGGCCAGGAGCGAGGAGGGAGGAGGTAGCCCGGGTGCTGACGGCCGCGGTCCTGGGCTCCCGGATGTGTGGAAAAAGGTGCCAAATGTGACACCTGAGATGGGAGGAATCCAACCAGCGGAAGTTACACTTTTGTGTGGAACTCCGCTTTAAATTTTGTACACAGTAAGGCCTGATGCACCCTAGAACTGCACGATTCTGGCCAAAATGAGAATCATGATTTTTTTGCTTAGAATAAAGATCACGATTCTTGCGGCGTAACATCTTACATATACAAAAAAATTGGGCTAACAGCACTGTTTATTTATTTTTTTGAAAGGGTAATTTTTCCAAAAAAATTGCGTTTAAAAGACTGCTGCGCAAATACCGTGTGACATAAAATATTGCAACAACCGCCATCTTATTCTCTAGGGTCTCTGCTAAAAAAAAAAATATATATATATATATATATATATATATATATATATATATATATATATATATATATATATATATATATATATATATATATATAATGTTTGGGGGTTCCAAGTCATTTTCTAGGAAAAAATAATGGATTTTTATTTGTAAACAGCAAATGTTAGAAAAGATTGTCTTTAACCGGTTAAACTAAACTTCTATACAGGGGAGTTCATTCCTTTGAAGTAATTACATTGCATCTCTTCTAGCTTCTTTTATCAGCAGTGACTTCAGAACTTGGTAGACTCAGGTCGCTCCCACTTAGAGAAGACTTGAGGTGACTTGCATTGACTTTTATTACAGTCAAGTCGCGCTGAGTCGCCCTGCAAGTCGAACTCCATTAACTGCACTGAAAATCACGGTAATGCCTGATGGAGATTGCGGGCGGGGGGGGGGGGGGGTGAATCAAGATCACGATTTTATTACGATTAATTGTGCAGCTCTGGTATCTGGCGTTTTTTTTCCTACCTCTAAACTCCCCTCCATGTTGTTAGGCTATGTGCCCATGCACGCCTAGGCTTTTGGCAGCATTTAGAGGCAGGAAAAAACCCCAGTGCCGGTGCATCCAGGAGCAGCAGAGAGTTTGGCTAGAAAAAATGCTTGATGCTGCTAAACGCACCTAAACGCTAGGCGCGTTTAGCACTTGAGCATTATTTAACTTCAATGACCACAATAAATGTAATTAGAATATATAACAATATACATTTAATCTGGCCAATGAAAAAAATAGATTTTTTTTCTGCCAAAAACACGGCTGACTTCTAGGAGAGTCAAATAAATGTCCTGTGTGCACGAGGCCTAAAATATGAGTTTGCGTCAAGTAAAAACAGATATCTCTAAGGACAGGCCCACAAACCAGCAAAAAGTGGAAGCACCCAAAATCATCTATAGGCGACACTTTACAGAACCTTAAAAAAGTATTCATACCCTTTGACATTTCCACATTTAGTCATGTTACAACCAAAAACATAAATTTATCTTATTGAGATTCTATGTAGTAGACCAACACAAAGTGGCACATAATTGTGAAGTGGAAGGGAAAAGATAAATGGTTGTCAAAATTTTTACAAATAAATATGCGAAAAGTGTGGCGTGCCCCCTTTAGTTTGATACCCCTAACTAAAATCTAGTGGAACAGGTAAATAGAGTCCACCTGTGTGTAATTTAATCTCAGTATAAATACAGCTGTTCTGTGAAGCCCTCAGAGGTTTGTTAGAGAGCCTTAGTGAGCCAACAGCATCATGAAGGCCAAGGAACACTCCAGACAGGTAAGGGATAAAGTTGTGGAGAAGTTTAAAGCAGGGTTAGGTTATAAAAAATATCCCAAGCTTTGAATATCTCACAGGCCACTGTTCAATCCATCATCAGAAAATGGAAAGAGTATGGCACAACTGCAAACCTACCAAGAAATGGTGGTCCACCTGAACTGACATTAATCAGAGAAGCAGTCAAGAGGTCCAAGGTAACTCTGGAGAAGCTGCAGAGATCCACAGCTCAGGTGGGAGAATCTGTCCACAGGACAACTATTCGTCATGCACTCCAGACATCTGACCTTTATGGAAGAGTGGCAAGAAGAAAGCCATTGTTAACACAAATCCATAAGATTTGCAGTTTGCGAGAAGCCATGTGGGGGACACAGCAAACATGTGGAAGAAGGCGCTCTGGTCAAATGAGACCAAAATTTAACTTTTTGGTCTAAAAGCAAAACGCGATGTGTGGCAGAAAAACAAACCTATCACCCTGAACACACCATCCCTACCGTGAAACATGGTGGTGGCAGCATCATGTTGTGAGGATGCTTTTCTTCAGCAGGAACAGGGAAGCTGGTCAGAGTTGATGGGAAGATGGATGGAGCCAAATACAGGGCAATCTTAGAAAAAAAAAACGGTTAAGAGCCTGCAACAGGACAACCCTAAACATACAGCCAGAGCTACAATGGAATGGTTTAGAGCAAAGGACATTCATGTGTTACAATGGCTCAGTCAAAGTCAAGACTTAAATCCAATTGAGAATCCGTGGCAAGACTTGAAAATTGTTGTTCACAGATGCTCTCTATCCAATCTGATAGAGCTTGAGCTATTTTGCAAAAAGGAATGGGTAAAAATGTAACTCTAGATGTGCAAAGTTGGTAGAGACATCCCAAAAAAAGACTTGAAGCTGTAAATACATTGAAAGGTCCTTCCACTCCACAATTATGTGCCACTTTGTGTTGGTCTATCACATAAAATACATTTACGTTTTTGGTTATAACATGACAAAATGTGGAAAATTTCAAGGAGGTATGAATACTTTTTCAAGGCACTGTAAATGCAGCTACAGCTTATCAGTTTAGGGCCCTTTTACACTGGGGCAGGCGGGCGGTATCAGTAAATCCCCGATAGTTTCAGCGGGGATTTACCGCTGTTATAACGGCACTACGGTGCCGCCATGCAGGCGGGTGCGTGTCGCTTTTAACCCCCCACAAGGGGTTAAAACGGTGTTAAAAGTGCCAGCGCGATGCGCTACCGAGGCAGTGTGCAGCCGCTTCGGAAGCGCTGCCCATTGTTTTAAATGGGCAGGGGCGATGGAGGAGCGATGTATTACTGCTCACTGCACCGCCCCAAAGATGCTGCTTGCAGGACTTTTTGTAACGTCCTGCAAGCGCACCGCCCCAGTGTGAAAGCTCTCCTGCTTTCACTTTGGGGTGGAGTTTTAAGGCGCTTTACAGGCGCTATTTTTAGCTACATAGCGCCTGTAAAGCGCCTCCATGTGAAAGGGGTCTTAGAGTTAGCCATGAATGAGGGACTAAGAATCATCTCTCACTCCAGCAAGTTCAGAGATACCAATTATGTGTTGCACAATTGTGGTTTACGTGTTGCAGACCCTACACCCCAAGGAGCCCAAGTAGTTAAAGTTATGCAGGAGTGCTTGGCAGTTACACTTGGACATAAATATACCACTCTGCAGACAAGCTAATTCACAGGTGGTGACACATCCTAATCTCCACCCAACTGTAACCGGTTAAAGTTTTGCCCGCTGCAAACCTCTAGTTCTTATCTTATGAATAAGCTTTTATATTGTGAAGATCTGAGAGTGGCGGTGGTAGAGTAGTTTAGTAAAAATAGACTGGCCATTGCTGTATACAAAATGCTGTGTGTTGTCAGCTCACTACAGTATACAGGAGTAGAACACATTTCAGGCAGATCAACAGGTACTTTTCTGTATTTACAGGGTCTTTAACCCTTTCACTGCCACCAGCATATGGCATACGTCAGCAACAGCAATGGGTTTTACAGTAATGGGAGTGTGTGAAAATTTCACAAGCCAACTGTTGGCTTTCAGGTAGAAGTGAACATGTCGCTGTCCCAAGGATCATCATAAAATGAATCCTCTCCCAACACATTTCCTAGGCTCCTCTATCCCAGCTTGTGGGCCCAGGACCCGCATGACGGATATTGCCTGGTAGAGAGGAGGAAGACCAGAACATCCGCTTGCTGACCTCACCTTGCTACTAGGAACCCAAAAGCTATATGGATTTTGTCATTTCTGGTTCTACTATCAAGAAGCTAACGGAGCACAATCCGTCCAAAAATAGAGAGATAAATATATAAACATCCGTTTACATCCACCTGCCCATAGACTTGCATGGCATTTCCAATCAGAGTCACCTGAAAAACGAATAAGTGGTCCTGATCAGAAAGCCCAGATGAAAAGGACCCTTACTAGTAAGTTTGGGATGATGGCCACTAGCAGCTGTAGATCAATAAAATATATTAATGATAACAAATTCTCCCCTCACCTCTCAGCCCCTGCCTAACTGCTACCGTAATCTTGTACTCGCTGGAAGAAAAAGCGCATATCTTTGTATATTCTGCATGTCTTTTATGGCACATTAGTCACTATGTTTGTGCAGCATGAACGTGCAGAATGCTCTTTAGGTATATTAAAGATGCTAGATTTTCTAGAATTTCACAAGCACATACAAATCCCACAAATGGACAAAAGGTGGGAAAAAAATGTTATTAATTCGCAAAAATGTCCTTACCGATGTCACTGGAGATGGGGACATCTTGAATCAGGCACTTGATTGCAGTTGCCCACTTCTCAGCAATAGACTGATTTTGTTCATACTTGGAGGCTTCATCCACTCTAAAAGTGTGAACCAACCTTTGGCGAGTGCGTGTAGAGCCCATCGCAACCTTTTTCTTCTTCATCGGATAGGAATAAATAGAAAAATAGGCAAAAATATCATTTGTGCCACGACTCCGTAATGTGTGGCATCCCACCATGTCCATAATGGGCAACACTGTTCGATGGTCATCTTCAGGTTTGGGCACCAGTCTCTGAATATGGAGCCCTGTTTGGGTCAGACTGAGTGCATAACGAACGCCTTTGGATGGGTAGACACCAAATTCTCCATGGAGCAAGGTGTCTGATGCCTGACGATATGTTGTGGACATTTTACGTTGGTGATATGGGAGGTCACTAGTTGTGATCTCACCATACAATATATGACATACAATGGCACAAGTGTATAAAACTTGGTGCGAAAATGCATAAAGGCAAACAGAAGGAAACAGTCAAAAATTCCAAAAAGTGGAACAAAACTAGCTTTATCTAACTATCATTTTGTCAAAAAAAAAAAAAAGCAAAGATGAGGTAAAACCACCATATCAAAAGATTGCATATTTCAGTAGTAGTATGTCTGTAAAACAAAGTTCACACTCCAAACTGTCAATATACTTCAGATTTCCTCACTTCCAAATGATGAAACTCCAGAGTCAATCTGTAGATCTTCCTTCTGTGGGTGAAAAAAAAAAATGAAACAGATGAAATCAAGACAAAAGAATAGGATTTTTTGACTTACCGTAAAATCCTTTTCTCCGAGTTCATTGACGGACGCAGACTCTCAATCTTGACATGTGGGGTATGCACCTTTTACCAGGAGTAGACTAGGCAGAACATAGTTCAGACAAAAAGCAAAGCTAGAACCTCCCAGGGGGCAGTCCTCTCTGCATAACCCCCTCCGCCCTGCTAGCACTTCAGTTCATAACAAGCAGTACAAACTCTGAACACAGAGGGGTGGGTGCTGCGTCTGTCAATGAACTCAGAGAAAAGGATTTTACGGTAAGTCAAAAAATCCTATTTTCTCTTTCGTTCATTGACGGATGCAGCTTCTTAATCTTGACAAGTGGGGACATCCCAAAGCAGTGTCAACCAAAGAGGGGTGGGTAACACAATAACTGTACCCAACGGAAAACTCTCCGGGAGGCGCCGGACACGCCTACACCGCCGCCTGCAAAACTTTGCGGCCAAACCCAGCATCCGCAGATGCTGACACATCAACTTTGTAAAACTTAGCAAAGGTGTGCACAGAGATCCAAGTGGCAGCCTTGCACACCTGAGACACCGACGCTTGGTGTCGGAAAGTCCAGGAAGTACTAATCACCCTGGTGGAATGAGCCGTGACCGGAAAAGGGGGTCCTTGACCCCGAACCTCATACGCACGGGTCACAGTCTGTCTGATCCAACGAGAGCTGGTGGCCGACTAGGCTGCCAGCCCCTTGCGCGGTCCATCCGCCACCACAAACAGTGCGTCAGACCTCTGGAAGGAGGCCGTGGCTGTCAAATACACCCGCAGAGCCCTAACCACATCCAAGGAGTGCAAAGCAACTTCCCTATGATGTGATGGGTGCGGACACAAAGAAGGAAGGACAAATGTCCTCATTAATGTGAAAAGAGGAAACCACCTTTGGTAGAAACGAAGGAGATGGGCGCAGCACCACCTTGTCCTTATGCAAGACCAAGTAGGGAGACCTACAAGACAAAGCCACCAACTCAGACACCCGCCTGGCGGATGTGATGGCCACCAATAAGGCCATCTTTTGCGAGAGCAACTGCAAAGAA
Source organism: Glandirana rugosa (assembly GCA_018402905.1). NCBI lineage: Eukaryota > Metazoa > Chordata > Amphibia > Anura > Ranidae > Glandirana > Glandirana rugosa. The sequence goes on from BLSH010503924.1 coordinate 413,863, forward strand.
ATGTCTCTGATCTTTTCATATGGCGGCTTCTGCAGTACTGAAAGTACCAGGTTCAGATCCCACGACGCCAGGGGCGACCGCACCTGAGGGGCCAAATGAAGTACCCCCTGTACAAGCGTGCGAATCAAAGAGTGCGTCGCTAATTGACACTGGAAAAGAATCGCTGGGGCAGAAATCTGCCCCTTGAGGGTACACAATGCCAGTTTTTGTTCCAGGCCTTGCTGAAGAAAGGCCAGCACACGAGCCACTGAAATGGAACGGGGGTTCCACCCCCCCTGCCTCGCACCAAGCAATAAAAGCCTTCCAGGTGTGGTGATAAATCTTGCGTGACGTGGACTTAAGTGCCTTAAGCATGGTGGGGATCACTGACTTAGAGACCCCCCCTATCCCTCAATACCTGGGACTCAATAGCCAGGCCGTCAAAGCCAGATAGTGTAAAACAGGGTGCAGGTTGGGCCCCTGCAACAGCAGATCTTTGCGTAGCGGAAGCCGCCAGGGAACATCCGTTACCATCCGCACCACTTCGGTGTACCAAGGACACCGAGGCCAATCCGGAGCCACCAGGATAGCCGGAATCCCCTCCACTTCTATCCTGCGCAACAGGCGTGGAAGAAGCTTGAGAGGAGGGAAGGCGTAAAGGAGCCGGTACCGAGACCAAGGAGCCACAAGGGCACCCACGGCATCCGCCAACAGATCCCTTGCTCTACACACAAAGGTCTGCACCTTGCAATTAAACCGGGACGCTAGCAGTTCCACATATGGCGTACCCCACCTTTGGCAAATAGACGGAACACTTCCGGATGCAGTGACCACTCTCCCTGATCCAGAGTCTGGCGACTGAGATAGTCCGCCTGCCAATTTTCTACACTCGGAATGTAAACGGCGGAGATTGCTGGCACATGGAGCTCTGCCCACCTCAGAATGTGGGCCGCTTCCATAGCTGCTGCCAAGCTCTTTATTCCGCCCTGATGGTTTACATACGCCACCGCCGTGGTGTTGTCCAACTGCACCCGAACCAGTCGACTGTGCAACCTCCCCAGCCAATAGGAGAGGCAGAGCCTGATCACCCGCAGTTCCAGCACATGACCATCGGCCCTGGGCAGACAACTGCCCCAGAACTCCTCCCCAGCCCGCTAGGCTGGCGTCTATCGTGACAATTGACCATTCCAGGGGAAGGAACGACTTCCTCAGACTCAATGCCGGGGCCCGTAGCCACCAGGCAAGGGCCCCCCTGGTTTGATGATCCAACCTGATCACCCGATCCAGCGACAACGGAGACATGTCCCACTGCAGCAGAATCGCCCGCTGCAGGAGCCGGGCGTGACTCTGGGCATACGATACAGCCTCGAAGGCCTACACCACGAGCCCCAGCACCGCATGCAGAAACGTAAGGAAGACCACCACCATGACAGCAGAGCCCGTACTGCAGTTTGCAGCGTCAGCAACTTGGCCGGAGGCAAGAACACTCTCTCCTGCTCTGTGTCGAGTATCAGGCCCAGATATTCTAGGCGGCGAGGTGGGACCAGCGTCGACTTCTGAAGGTTGATCAAACAGCCGAAGTCCTGCAGGGAGGCCAAGGTGATAGAGATGTTGTCCTCCAGGGCAGGAGCCGACTCCGCCCTCAGGAGCAGATCATCTAGATATGCCACCTCTGCCTCAGCAGAGCCAGCAGCTTGGTGAAGACTCGTGGAGAGGAGGCTAGGCCAAAGGGGAGAGCCACAAATTGGTAGTGGAGGTCCCCCACCACGAAACGCAGGAAACGCTGATACCGAACACAAATGGGAACGTGGAGGTACACACCCCTGATGTCCAGAGAAGTCAGAAAATCCGGGATTGGACTCCATCCTGAATTTACGTGCCCTCACAAAATGATTGAGCGCCTTTAGGTCCAGAACCGGCCTGACTCCATCCTTCTTTGGAACCACAAAGAGGTTGGGATAAAACCCGCCGAACCGTTCCGCAGGAGGGACCGGGACAATCACCCCCTGCTCGAACAGAGCCTGGACGGCCCCGAACAGCTTGCCGATGCCCCGGAGGGAGTCTCAGATTTGAGTGGACGAACCTGTCTTGGGGCAAGGTACAGAACTCAATCTTGTACCCGGACGACACCACCTCTCGCACCCAAAGATCCGAGATGCGGGCGGTCCACCGGGCCGCGAACCCCAGAAGCTGACCCCCCCACCCGAGCGTCGGGCAGGGGGGCAACCCATCATGCGGAGGACTTGCGCTGCCAGAAACACTTCTGGTTCCCTGCGGCAGCCTTGCCAGACCGAGGACCCGCATCCGCTGCACCGGGCACACGAAAAAAAACGCTTCTGGGTAGAGAAAGAGGGACCCCGTTTTCCGTGTTGCTCCCGCTACTTGGGTTCCGGAAGAAAGGTACTCTTCCCCCCCTGTGAAATCCTTAGTGATCTCATCCAGGGAAGCCCCAAACAGCTGACCGCCCTGAAACAGCAGGTCCATGAGACCTTTCTTCGACGCATGGTTACCCGACCAGCACCGCAGCCACAGCAGCCGTCTAATGATGATCGCAAAAACTGCCAGTTTTGACAGCATGGGAGCTACATCCGAGGCCGCGTCGCAGAGGTACCTGAGACCCTGCGCCAGCTGCACCAACTCCGAAGGAACCACGAGGTCCCCCAAATCCTTATGCAACACTGTCGCCCACTCTGTGAGCGACTGCGCGACCATTGTTGACGCCAGTACCAGCCGCATGGCCGCCCCCGCCACCAGGAACATAGCCTTGGACACCACCTCCGTCGGCTGGATTTTGAATGATGGAGAACCCTCCATAGGGATAGTGGTGCCTTGTTCAGGTGGGTCACCGGCGGGTCTACCACGGGGGACACCCACTTTTGCACAAGCTATCCTCAAAAGGATAGCACACAGAAAAGCGTTTTGGTAATGCGAACAAATTCTGAGGACGCTGCCATTCCTTATAGACAAACTGACCAAAATATGGCACATAAGGGAAAACCTTAGGAGCCCGAGCCGGCCTGTGGGACCCAAAGGTGTAAGCCACCTCCTGCAAAGTCCCAGCCTGGCCCAAACGCAGCGTCTTGCAGACAGCAGCTGTCAGGGAGCCCACCAACGCCTTTTCCCGCGCTACAGTGGCCCCCTGCTCCTCCTCGCTGTCAGAAGGGTCCAATTCCCCATCTGAAAGATCCACGGGGGTCCCTGTGACCACATAGCCCCCTCCCGGCTCCGAATCCTCCTCAGAGGATGGGGGAGGGGATGGAAGCTTCTTCGCCACCCCCCTACCACAGACCGGTTCCACCCAGGCAAGAAATTCTTCTAGTGGAACTACAGGTCCCAGCGCTGCCAGAGCCTCAGCGGAGACTTCAGGGACAGATACCCCCGGTTCAGCCGCCATTGCGCCACCCCCCGGGACACTTGTGAGGCCTACAGGCCGAAAACCCGCCCCAATGCCACCCCTCAGCTGCCCCCGCACTGTGGCCCGGAAATACACAGGAGGACCCGCGCTGCCACCAGCACCCCAAGGAGAAGCCAGCTATACTTGCTGAACGTCTGCTCTCCTGTCATTTCTGCCTCCACTACTGCTGCTGAGATCCCACCACATGTGCCGACTGCGCCGACCAGAAGGAGGAAATGCTTTTGCCCATCAGGAGACCAACCAAACATGGCCGAGCAGTCACTAGAGGCCAAAACCGCCACAAAACGGCAGCGACTATGGCAAAATGGCGGCCGATCCCGAAAAAATGGCGGTGACCGCCGCATGGCTAGGGGACCCAGAGCGGCAGGAAACTGAGGCGGGATGCGGGGCGGGGGGGGGGGGAACTCACCTACACCCAGTCAGGGGGGGGGGGGGACCCACCAGCCCCCCCCTCCGCACCCCCGAAGGGAGGGGGGGGGGAGGAAGCATACTCGCCCTTCCAGATGGGCGCAGCGGGTAGCCACCCGAGACAGACCTGCCGCCCCTACAGGTGGGGAGGGAGCTGCCGGCCATGTGACACCTCGACGAGCCACAGCCCGGTCACTCGCGCTGGCGGGATGGGGCCCGATGCAGCCGACCCAGCAGGCAGCTAAGGGACGGCTTGCATCCGTCGGCCACGCTGGGGAGACTACCTGGACCTAAGTATCTCCAGCCTGTCACCCAGCCGGCTGCTTGATTGCATTCTTCATCAGATAGATTGAGCAAAAACATTGAGGAACCGCAGATCCCAGCAGGGAGCCAGGTCCTACTCCTTGCACTAGGCAGATAAAAACTGAAGTGCTAGCAGGGCGGAGGGGGTTATGCAGAGTAAGGACTGCCCCCTGGGAGGGGCTAGCTTTGCTTTTTGTCTGAACTATGTTCTGCCTAGTCTACTCCTGGTAAAAGGTGCATACCCCACATGTCAAGATTAACCACTTCCCGACCGCGCTATAGACAAAAGACGTCCACAGCGCGGTCGGGTTATTCTGACAGGACGTCCATGGACGTCCTGCAGAATCTCGCTTCCCGCGCGCCCCCTGGGGCGCGCACACGGGAAGATCCGTGACCGTCGGGTCCGGGGGACCCGACTGATCACGGATCGCGGTGAATGGCCGCTGTGAGCGGCCTTTCACCACGTGATCGCGCCGTCCAATGACGGCGCGATCACATGTCAACAAGCCGGCGCTTCCGCCGGCTTTTCTCTCTCCTCTCTGCACCGATCGGTGCAGTGTGAGAGGAGAGAGGGGGGAGAGAAGACGTGCAGCAGCGCTGTGGGCGATGTGTAATGCCCACAGCGCTGCCTGGTAACAAAATACTCCCCCCCCACCATCTGTTTACCACCC
>BLSH010503924.1:482665-494696 GCA_018402905.1 Glandirana rugosa
AGCCGTTAAATGGGGTGGACACTATGACCGACGTTTCATGGGGGTGGAAACAATAACCGACGTTACATGGGGGTGGACACAATAACCGACGTTAAATGGGGGTGTACACAATAACCGACGTTAAATGGGGTGGACACAGGTGGGGTAAATTGCAGCCAATAACACAGGTGGGGGTAAATTGCAGCCAATATCACAGGTGGGGTAAATTGCAGCCAATATCACAGGTGGGGGTAAATTGCAGCCAATAACCCAGGTGGGGGTACTTTGCAGCCAATATCACAGGTAGGGGTAAATTGCAGCCAATAACACAGGTGGGGTAAATTGCAGCCAATAACACATGTGGGGGTAAATTGCAGCCAATAACACAGGTGGGGGTACATTGCAGCCAATAACAAAGGTGGGGGTACTTTGCAGCCAGTATCACAGGTGGGGTAAATTGCCGAGCCCCCCCCCCCCCGAAGACGGGACAAGTCCCACACTTACCCCATCTAATGGGCAGGCAGGAGTGTGCAGAGATCGGCTTGTGGAGAGCGGGCTGGAGCCTGTCCCCATCAGTCCGTTGCTCATGGTGCTCCATGCAGTCAGCGGTCAGGGTCTACGTGGAAGCAGGAGTCGTGTCCGCCGCCGCAGTGACCCTCCCACCGCATCTATGCCATCCAATCACACTGAGCCACAGGCTCAGGGCAACCAATCAGACTATGAATGTGCGTCTGTTCAGTGCACATCCATAGTCTTTAATGGCTGACCAATAGGCTCACTACTTGACTGTCAGATGACAGCCAAGGAGCCGAAAAAAAAAGAAAGTCAATGTAGCGGCGCCTCCTGTAGGGGCCGGGCCGACTTTTTATTTTCTTCTTCTTTGCCAGCCCAAGCACCCCTTATTGACTGGCCGCCCCTGCTCCCGCTACATTCCAGCAGATGAGATCCTTAGGCTGCATCAGGGTTATTCTGCAGCCTATCTGGATGATGTGGTTATTTAGAGTACAGATTGGGAAAGTCATCTACCCAAAATCCAGGCTGTCATAAACTCCATCAGAAACGCTGGCTTAACCGCAAACCCACAGAAGTGTGCCATAGGGTTAGAAGAAGCCCGGTATCTGGGATACACCATTGGACAGGGCCTAATCAAACCCCAAGTCCATAAGGTAGAAGCCATTAAAGACTGGCCTACCCCTGCCACCAAGAAACAAGTAAGAACCTTCCTAGACATGGTTGGATATTATCGAAGGTTCATCCCAAACTTTGCCACACTGGCAGCACCCTTAACTGACCTCTTAAGTAAATAAATTGTAAGAAATAAAAAATAAAATTGTAAAAAAAAAAAAAAAAAAAAAAATATTCATGCCACTGTCACATGACATTCAAAAAAGTATCGGTAATCGGTATCGGCGAGTACTTGAAAAAAGTATCGGTACTTGTACTCGGTCTTGAAAAAGTGGTATTGGGACAACCCTACTTTGCAGCCAATATCACAAGTGGGGGTACTTTGCAGCCAATGTCCCAGGTGGGGTAAATTGCAGACAATATCACAGGTGGGGTACTTTGCAGCCAATATCACAAGTGGGGGTACTTTGCAGCCAATATCGCAGGTGGGGGTACTTTGCAGCCAGTATCACAGGTGGGGTACTTTGCAGCCAGTATCACAGGTGGGGTACTTTGCCTTGGGGTGATAGAGAAGTCTAAAAGTGAATGGAGTAGTCCTATAGTCTTGGTTCCCAAACCAGATGGGTCCTTAAGATTTTGCAATGACTTCCGGAAACTGAAGGAGGTGTCAAAATTTGATACATATCCCGTGCCCAGGGTTGATGAATTAGTGGAGAAGTTGGGCCCCGCCAGGTAAATAACCACTCTGAATCTCACTAGAGGGTATTGGCAGGTTCCCCTGACAGAGGAAGCAAAAGAGAAAACCGCTTTTGCAACACCTGGGGGGTTATGGCAGTATGTGCGGATGCCCTATGGGTTAAATGGAGCTCCCGCTCAGTGACGGCTGGTGAAGTTTTAGGATGGGGGGCGCCAGGCCCGCCCTTCCTTTTTCACCCCTCCTAATTGTAATAAGCCACACCCCTTATAGAATCCACCCACTTCGTCCCCTGTATTTCACATATTGTGTCAGGAGGACACAGTATACAGCTCAGCATCACAGGTCACAGTATACATCTCAGCATCACAGGACACAGTATACAGCTCAGCATCACAGGACACAGTATACAGCTCAGCATTACAGGTGGGGTATATAGCAGCCAGTATCACAGGACACAGTATAGAGCCCCAGCATCACAGGTGGGGTATATAGCAGCCAGTATCACAGGTGGGGTACATTGCAGCCAATTTCACAGGTGGGGGTAAATTGCAGCCAATATCACAGGTGGGGTAAATTGCAGCCAATAACACAGGTGGGGGTACATTGCAGCCAATATCAAGGGTGGGGTAAATTGCAGCCAATATCACAGGTGGGGGTAAATTGCAGCCAATATCACAGGTGGCGGTAAATTGCAGCCAATATCACAGGTGGGGTAAATTTCAGCCAGTATCACAGGTGAGGGTAAATTGCAGCCAATATCACAGGTGAGGGTAAATTGCAGCCAATATCACAGGTGGGGTAAATTGCAGCCAATAACACAGGTGGGGGTAAATTGCAGCCAATATCACAGGTGGGGTAAATTGCAGCCAATATCACAGGTGGGGGTAAATTGCAGCCAATAACCCAGGTGGGGGTACTTTGCAGCCAATATCACAGGTAGGGGTAAATTGCAGCCAATAACACAGGTGGGGTAAATTGCAGCCAATAACACAGGTGGGGGTACATTGCAGCCAATAACAAAGGTGGGGGTACTTTGCAGCCAGTATCACAGGCGGGGTAAATTGCTGAGCCCCCCCCCCGAAGACGGGACAAGTCCCACACTTACCCCATCTAATGGGCAGGCAGGAGTGTGCAGAGATCGTCGTGTCCGCCGCCGCAGTGACCCTCCCACCGCATCTATGCCATCCAATCACACTGAGCCACAGGCTCAGGGCAACCAATCAGACTATGGATGTGCGTCTGTTCAGTGCACATCCATAGTCTTTAATGGCTGACCAATAGGCTCACTACTTGACTGTCAGATGACAGCCAAGGAGCCGAAAAAAAAAGAAAGTCAATGTAGCGGCGCCTCCTGTAGGGGCCGGGCCGACTTTTTATTTTCTTCTTCTTTGCCAGCCCAAGCACCCCTTATTGACTGGCCGCCCCTGCTCCCGCTACATTCCAGCAGATGAGATCCTTAGGCTGCATCAGGGTTATTCTGCAGCCTATCTGGATGATGTGGTTATTTAGAGTACAGATTGGGAAAGTCATCTACCCAAAATCCAGGCTGTCATAAACTCCATCAGAAACGCTGGCTTAACCGCAAACCCACAGAAGTGTGCCATAGGGTTAGAAGAAGCCCGGTATCTGGGATACACCATTGGACAGGGCCTAATCAAACCCCAAGTCCATAAGGTAGAAGCCATTAAAGACTGGCCTACCCCTGCCACCAAGAAACAAGTAAGAACCTTCCTAGACATGGTTGGATATTATCGAAGGTTCATCCCAAACTTTGCCACACTGGCAGCACCCTTAACTGACCTCACCAAGGGAAAAAGCTCCTCTGTAACAATTAAGTATAATCCTGAGGCCAAAGCAGCGTTCCAAAACCTGAAGGAGGCGCTGTGTAACAAGCTTGTGTTGGTGGCCCCAGACTTTAGCAAAGAGTTTGTGGTCCAGACCGATGCCTCCAGTATAGGTCTGGGAGCTGTTTTGTCACAACTGTTAGGTGGAGAAGAACACCCGGTGGTCTATTTGAGTCGGAAACTGACCCCGGCAGAGGGAAATTACAGTATTGTGGAGCGAGAGTGCTTGGCCATTAAGTGGGCCTTAGAGGCTCTCCGGTACTACCTGCTGGGACGCCACTTCCGACTCATAACAGACCATGCTCCCTTGAAATGGATGGCCCAGGCTAAGGGCCATAATGCAAGGGTTACCCGTTGGTTCCTGGTCCTCCAAGATTTTTATGATAACTACTTTCCGACCGTGTGCTGCCTATTTACGGCGACAGCGCGGCTCTATTCTGCGAATTGCCGCAAATAGGCGGCAATTTACGGACTGCCAGCTAGGGGGTGCGAACGTGTCACGGTGGCGGCACGTGCTCGTGCCCGCCGCACTCCGGAGGAGTGTGCACGTGACTCGGGCAGACCCGATGTCCGCTGGCGAGCCGCCATGAGCTGCCAGAGGGACAGAACGGGGAACCGGCAATGTAAACACGGCGGTTCCCCGCTCTGTCAGTGGGAACATAAGAGATCTACTGATCCCTGTCACTGGGATCAGTTAGATCTCTTATGCCCAAGGTATCCCAGCCCCATCACAGATAGAACACGCCCAGGGAACACATTTAGCCCGTTTACTGCCCCTGCAGGTTAACCCCTTCACTTCCAATGACATTTATACAGTAATCAGTGGACATTTAAATTTCTGATCGCTGTATAAATGTCATTGGTCCCAAAAAAGTGTCAAAAATGTCCGACATGTCCTCCCCAATATCAAAGTCCCGATAAAAATCGCAGATCGCCGCCATTACTAAAAAAAAAAAAAAAAAAAAAAAAATGTAATAATACCAGAAATTAATTCTCATGGTTTGTAAACGTGACAACTTTTGCGCAAACCAATCAATAAACGCTGATTGCGATTTTTTTCAACCAAAAATATGAGGAAGAATATAAATTGGCCAAAACCGATGAATAAATTTGTTTTGTTATATTTTTTTGGATTTGTATTTTAGCAAAAAGAATATAAATTGGCCAAAACCGATGAATAAATTTGTTTTGTTATATTTTTTTGGATTTGTATTTTAGCAAAAAGTAAGAAATATTGTTTTTTTTTGCAAAATTGTCGCTCTTTTTTTGTTTATAGCGGTGATCAGAAATGACGAAGAGGTGACCAGATACCAGCAAAAGAAAGCTATGTTTGTGGGAAAAAAAGGGCACAAAGTTCGTTTGGGTACAACATCGCACGACTGCGCAATTGTCAGCTAAAGCAACGCAGTGCCGAATCACAAAAAGTGCTCTGTTCCTACAGTGGGAAATCCTTCTGGGGGTGAAGTGGTTAAAGTGGAACACAGGGCTAGTTGCAACCACAAAAATGCAGATGCCCTTTCTAGAACCCACTGTTTCATAGCTGGTGTTCGAACCCATGGGTTCAAACAGAGGGGGGAGGTATGTGACAAACAGCCCACGTCAGTTGAGGATGGAGTATACCTGCCACCCGCAAGGGGTTAAGTATTGGTTACACCTTGCTCCCCAGCTGGGATATAATTTTGCCTGACCTGGGTGTAATCAGTGTGGTGCTGAGAGAGAAGTAGCAGGCTGTGAATGAACATGCCCGCAGGCCTGAAGCAGATCCTGTGAGGTCTGTCCATTAGCCAGGAGGCTTATTTTTCAGTTAATGGATGTTTTGGTTGCGGGACTGTTTTTCTACCCCTGCGAGGGAGACCTTTCTGTTCATCCTTTTGTCTGAGTGAATAAGCACGGTCAGGAAGCCCTTAAACCTGACATACAGCTGGATTAATTGTTTGGAGAACCCCTCCACTTGAAGCTGATCGCCCACAATATATATAAGTCCAAAGTGCATGCGCTGAATCCAAATGATGTGACTTAGGTGATATGTAGATAAAAAAATTAAAACATTTTTTAAGTTCAATAGATCCAATGACTGTATTCCAATATGGAGATGTGCTAGATCATCCAGTATCTCAAACCAGTAGATGGTGTTCCAAAGACCAACTCCTTCACCAAACACCCGGTGTCACACCCTACTCTCCAGAACCAATTGATCCCCATTACAGGGATCAAGAGCACTTGTCACTGTCCGTATCCTCTGGGAAACTGGTGTCTCCTCCAACAGAGATGGACCCGAACAGCAGACCTCAAGGGGACGGAGGGTTAGATGAAATAAAAAGGGGAGGGGGGGGGGGACTGGTATGGTGAAGTACGTAGGCAAATGTATTTAAAACAACAAAGATACATTAAAATGTGCAAGCAGGGGACGCCGTAGATGCGGTCCACCTGCGTTCCAAAATGAGTGGAAATGGTGTACTAGGACTTCCGATCTCCCATCAACAGAAGCACACCCTTTCTAAACACTTTAAATTATATCATGATAGTGATCCAAAACAGGCAATTTTCTTTGGGATTGATAGGATAGAACCACATTGGCGGGGTGGAAATATGACCCAACGTGTTTCTATGAATGAAACAGAATGGATTCACAGGCTGAATACTTTACGTCCTGCCGGAATCAATTCTGAAATTGGTTTGAATTGTTTTTTGTCCAATTATTAATATTGTTTTTCTTTTCTTTTAATGTACTTTTAATGTATCCCCCCTTTTCCATTTCCAATCGCCATTCAATCCTGGCAATTTTTTTGATTTACCCAATTTATTATCACTCCTTAAATAATTTTTGTTAACACAACATTTTTTCCTTTTCTCCGTAATTTAATTTTTTTTTTCAAAAAATGTTTAAAATATAATCCTCTTTCTAATTCTAACTTTACTTTTTAATTTTTGCAATTCATCATTGTGTACAGCCCTTAGAGGGAGCCCTATCCCTTAATAGCACACTCCCCACTCCAAGGAGATAAACTACACACCATTGCACACACCAAAACATATTATTTTGCTATTCCCAACTTTCCCACAAGAGGGAGTCTTCTAAATACGCAAATACCATCTCCCGTCTCCTTCTGTCATCTAATTTTTATTACATTATTTGTTTGTGTCCACCAGAGGGAGCCTATCTCCCAAGCAACTTAGCAAACATACACACATTACGCTTACATCCATATTCATTTATATATTTTTTAAGTTCTCATCCATTTTTTTATAAATTAGACATTAAGTATTTGTTGCCCATAGTTTTATGGGGTTTTATTTGTAGTCCAGCCAATGATTGAATTGGATTGGCCATGAAACCGAGCGGACCTCTATTTAAACAGGAAATGGTGTCCCGGACCATGTGACCCCCTGATGACATCAGCGCGTTAGCTGACGAAATGCCGCGTCGGGAGATCGGAAGTCCGAGTACGCCATTTCCGCTCATTTTGAAAAGCAGGTGGACCGCATCTAACGGCGTCCCCTGCTTGCACATTTTAATGTATCTTTGTTGTTTTAAATAAATTTGGCTACGTACTTCACTAGAAAAAATTTTTAAAAAGGGACATCAGAAGTCCTAGAACGCCATTTCTGCTCATTTTGTAATGCAGGTGGACCGCATCTACGGCGTCCCCTGCTTGCACATTTTAATGTATCTTTGTTGTATTAAATACATATTTCACCATACCAGTCCCCCCCCCTCCTTTTTATTCCATCTTTATTGCACTATATGAACTTTGCACACATATTTTTGCAGTCTTTGAATGCTAGTTGTTTTTAATCCTGCACATCTGCACTGTTTGGTATACTAATCATGTGGCAACGCGGTTTAAAATTTTTTGGTTCACATGTTTACAGTATTCTCTAGTCTGTGATATGGGCAGCTCCACATACATACATTCCTTTTATTATAACCCATTGCGCAGGTAAAGATATCCTTGGATTTCCCATTATTAGCTTTGTAACAGGAGCATAAAGTCTGAAACATTAGTCGCTCAGCCAACACATTCAGCTGCCCAGTGCTGCGCACAATTATAATGATGTGCTGATGTTCCTCCACAGAATGGGGGCACACAACACTTCTCTGTCCTTTTACTTTTATAGCGCAAGAATGCACCATCAAAAAGGAGTAATACTTTGGAGCGTAAAGCCCAAAATCACACACACATCAAACCCATCCTCCCGCACCTTCCCCCCAAATTAACACAGACATTGAATCCACACACAAGCACACAGCATATCCAAACCCCCACCTTTCCAAATCCAAACACAACCCTAGTATAGACCTGGAAAGGTCCTACTATTCATAGATGTTCCACTTCTTCCTTCCATCTCTGTCACTTCCACCTGAATTGTCCTCCCAGGCTGGGCTGATCCTGGGTATTTGAGGAGGCCTACCCCTGCCAATCCAGACTGGGGATTGGTCAGGGCTCCCCAGAATACCCAAGATTGCTGCATCTCCCCTCTCCACCTCTCTTTCCAGCAAACTCCAAAAGCTTCTGGAAAGAAGTGGTAGGTCCTGGTGACATCATCTGTGAATCACCCAGCCCTACTCTGAGCCACTCCAAGGCCAGAATCAAAACAATCAGGCCTGCATATACATCGGGTCTGATTAAATGTACCTTACCTAACACAAAAATATTACACTAAGCACCTACCAAAGTAGAGGGTGCTACATAGCACTTCTGAGGGAAAACCTCACCTTCTCCTCAAGGCTCTGATGAAGGGGTCCGTGCAACACCTTTTCTCACTTTCTGTTTTTTTGCTTGCGTGTGCACATCAGACGGGACCAATAGTTCACAGCTTAAAGCCCTAGACATTGGTCGGTCAGCAGACATGTTCAGCAGGTAAGTGCTGCACACAATTAAAATTATGTGCTGCCTTAAATTCTACACAGAATGGGAGGACACAACACTTCTCTGTCCTCCTTTTATTATATAGTGCAAGAATTCCCCATCAATCAGGAGTAATACTTTGGAGCTTAAAGCCCAAAATAACACACAGCAAACCCAACCTCCCTCACCTTCCCCCCAAATCCAAAACACACAGCAAATTCACACATATTGACACACCAAATCCACACCCCCACCTTCCCAAATCCAAACACAACCCAAGTATGGATCTGAAAAGGTTCTACCATTTGAAGAGGATAAACTTATTCCTTGCTTGTGCACAGGAAATTTATCTACCTACTCCTCACCTTCTCCTCCAGGCTCCGATGAAGGTGCCGGTGCAACACATTTTCTGTCTTCATGCTTGAGCATGCACATCAGACAGGACCAATAGTTCACAGCTTAAAGCCCAAGAAATTGGTCGCTCAGCCAACACATTCAGCTGGCCAGTGCTGCACGCAATTTTAATGATGTGCTGCCTTCAATTCTCCGTCGAATGGGGGCACACAACACTTCTCTCCCCTCCTTTTTCTTTTATAGCGGTAGAATGAGCCATCAGACAGGAGTAATACTTAGGAGCTTAAAGCCCAAAATCACACACACACAGCAAACCCACCCTCCCTCACCCCCTCCCCCCAAATCCACACCCACAGCAAATACACAAACATTGACACAGCAAATCAACATCTTCACCTTCCCAAACCCAAACGCAACCCAAGTATGGATCTGGAAAGGTCCAACCATTCGAATAGGATCGTCTTCCTTGCTTGTGGAGAGGAGGTTCATCTAGCTCTTCTGATGAAAAACCTGGCCTTTTCCTCCAGGCTCAGAGGAAATGATCCTTTTCTTACTTTCTGCCTTTTTACTTGGGTGTGTACATCAGACGGGACCAAAAGTTAACATCTTAAAGCCCGAGACATTGGTTGCTCAGCCTACACGTTGAGCTGGCCAGTGATGCACACAATTATAATGATGTGCTTCAATCCTCCGCAGAATGGGCCACACAAAACTTCTCAGTCCCCCTTCTTCTTTTGTAGTGCAAGAATGTGCCATCAGACAGGAGTTATAATTTAGAATTTAAGGCCCAAAATCATTAATATAGCAAAACCACACTCCCTCACCTTCCCCCCCCCCAAATCCACACACAATGACACAGCAAATCCACACCCCCACCTTCCCAAATCCAAACACAACCCAAGTATGGATCTGGAAAGGTCCTACCTTTCGAAGATGATAAACTTCTTCCTTGCTTGTGCAGAGGAGATTCATCAAGCTCTTCTGAGGGAAAACCTCAACTTCTCCTCCAGGCTCTGACGAAGGGGTCCATACAACACCTATCTCACTCTATGGGGTTGATTTACTAAAGCTGGAGAGTGCAAATATTGGTGCAGCTGTGCATGGTAGCCAATCAGCTTTTAACCTCAGCTTGTTCAATCAAGCTTTGGCAATAAAACCTTGAAGCTGATTGGTTTCTGTGTGGAGCTGCACCAAATTTTGCACTTTCAAGCTTTAGTAAATCAACCCCTATGTCTTTTTGGTCATGTGTGCACATGAGACGGTACCAATAGTTCACAGCTTAAAGTCCAAGACATTGATCGCTCAGCTGAAATGTTCAGCTGGCCAGTGCTGCACACAATTATTATGATGTGCTCCCTTCAATCCTCCACAGAATGGGGGCAAACAACACTTCTCTGTCCTACTTTTTCTTTTATAGTGCAAGCATTCACCATCAGAAAGAAGTAATACTTTGAAGCTAAACCACTTCAGCCCCGGAAGGATTTGTCCTCTTAATGACCAGAGCACTTTTTACAATTTGGCACTGCACTGCTATAACTGGTAATTGTGTGGTCATGCAATGCTGTACCCAAACACAATTTATGTCCTTTTTTCCCATAAATAGAGCTTTCTTTTGGTGGTGTTTGATCACCTCTGTGGTTTTTATTTTTTGCTATATAAACGATAAAAGACCAAACATTTTGAAAAAAAATTCTATTTTTTGTTATTAAAAAATACATTAAACTCAATTTTAGTCATAAATTTTTGCCAGAATGTATTCAGCCACGTCTTGGGTAAAAAAAAAGTAAATAAGCATATATTTATTGGTCTGCGCAAAAGTTATACCTTCTACAAACTAGGGTACATTTTCTGTAATTTTTTTGTCACAATTAATTGAAAAATGACAAAAAAAAAAATTACACAAAGTAGTCACTGAAATGATATATTGCTCACACATGCCATGGGTATATGTGAAATTACAACCCAAAATACATTCTCCTGCATTCTCCTGAGTAAGGATGGGCTCGGGTGTGTTCGGAACTGCATGTGTTCGAGCCCGCCAGGAAGTTTGCATTGCGCCACGCTAATCAGAGGCAGTGAACCATTTCCTGATGCGCGTATTAGCGATCGGGAAATGTTTCACTGCCTGTGATTAGCACGGCGCAGTCCAATCTTCCTGGCGGGATCGGGCACGTTCGGCTCCAAACACGCCCAAGCCCCTTCCTGCTCCTTAGTACAAGGATACCACATGTGTGAGACTTTTTGGGAGCCCAGCCGCATACAGAACTCCAAAAACCAATGACCACCTTCAGGATTTCTAAGGGCGTAAACTTTTGATTTCACTCCACACCACCTATCACAGTTTCAGAGGCCATGAAATGCCCAGATAGCACAACCCCCCCCCCCAAATTACCCCATTTTGGAAAGTAGACACCCCAAGCTATTTGCTGAGAGGCATGTTGAGTCCATGGAATATTTTATATTTTGCCACAAGATTCCGGAAAATGACAAAAAAAAATGTTTTGTTTTTTTTCACAAAGTTGTCACTAAATGATATATTTCTCAAACATGCCATGGGTATATGTGATATTATACCCCAAAATATATTCTGCTGCTTCTCCTGAGTATGGGGATACTACATGTGTGAGACCTTTTGGCAGTCTAGCCACGTACAGGACCCCCAAAGTCAAGCACCGCCTTCAGGCTTTTTAAGGGTGTAAATTTTTCATTTCACTACCTATCACAGTAATCACTTTAACAAGGGGGCCCCCAGATCCCGGCCCCCCATCCTATGTGAATGAGTATGCGGTACATTGTACCCCTACCCTTTCACCTAAAAAAAAAAAGTGCAAAAAAAACACACTACACAGGTTTTTTAAATATTTTATTAAATCAGCTTCCAGCGTCTTCTCCCTTTCCGGCATCATTTTTCTTCTGCTCTTTTACGGCGTCTTCTTTCTTCTGAGGGGTCTTCTTCTGCTCTTTTGCCGGGTTTTCTGTCTTCTGCTCTTTTGCCATTGTCGTCTGCTCCCTCTGTTCTTCTTTCCATGTTGACACATGTTGGGGCGATGATGTCATAAGGGGATGGGGCCTCCGGATGACGTCAATGGGTGGCCCCGCCCCATGCCAATATAAGTCAATGTCCCCACCCCCTTTCCTGGCCTGCCAAGCTGCGTGCTCGGATAAGGGTCTGGTATGGATTT
>BLSH010503924.1:502293-513047 GCA_018402905.1 Glandirana rugosa
CTTAGGAAACAAAATGTACTCTAGCAAACAAAAATATCCTCTAGCACCCACCCACCAATAAATTGCTGTTTTTAACAAATTTTCTAAAGCTAATCTGTCCCTCACAGCAGCCGCAGCATCCTTTCCCTACACTAGTATGAGATGATTTTCTAAAGCTAATCTGTCCCTCACAGCAGCAGCATCCTCTCCCTACACTAGTATGAGATGATGTGACATGCAGCACTACGTGACTCCTTCTTATATAGAGGCTGGGTCACATGATGCACTGGCCAATCACAGCCATGCCATTAGTAGGCATGGCTGTGATGGCTTCTAAGGGCAAATGAGTGAAACGATTGCTGATTGGCTGCCCTGCAGCTATTCAACAGGCAAGAAAAAATACCCAAACCTGGACTTTTTCTCAAATGTCCGGGTTCGGGATACAGACACCCTAAAGTCCGGTACGAACCCGAACTTTACAGTTCGGGTTCGCTCAACTCTAGTTATATAGTAAGCTATAGTAGAAGCAAAATGCGTTTGCTATTTCTGTGGGATGATAAACTTTCCCACCATGTGCTGAATGTTTTATGTACGGAATTTTTTGTTTCAATATTTTGTATTTGACTTGTGCAGCTAGAAGTTTGCCAGCCTTGTTGGCCGGGGTGTAGAAATGTGCCTGCACCTTCTTTAGTAGTTTGGCATGTTGCATTTTAAGAAAAATGTGGAGCTCATTCCTGACCTGGAACAATTGTTTGTTAACTTCTAAAGTTGGATTTTGTTTGTTTTCATTCTCCAGTTTGGTTATTGTGGATAAGAGCTTGTCTAGCTGCTATGTTCTTAACTTTATCATTACACCACGTATAAAGGCTTTATGTGTATTCCACACAAGAAATGGGTTTGTGTTGAAAGAGACATTGAGTTCAAAGAAGGATTAAAGTTGGTCCTTTATGTGGGAGGAACTGTGGGGTATGCCATTAACGTGGGGTTGTTCCTCCATCTGAATATGTTTGGCTTCCGAGGTTTACCTCCTATCTGTATTGAAATAGGAGCATGGTCGGACCAAGCGATATTGTTAATCATAGTCTCCGTGGCTTCCTGGAGTAGCTGTTTGTCTCCTATAAAATGATCGATTTTGGAGTATGTACAATGTGGTTTGGAAAAAAAAATGTATAATCTTTTTCTTGAGAATATTGGCATCTCCATATGTCATATATTTTGTTATTGTGGAGAAAGGAGGCCAGTGAAGATAAGCAGTGTTTGGTTGTCTTGGAACTCTTGATGTCTAAAGAAGGATCTGTTGTTAAATGAAAGTCCACACATATGAGAATATTTCCCTGTTTCTTTTTTTTGGATTTTTTTCCAGAGTTTGCATAGAAATGTCATGTATTTAGTGTTGGAAGAGTATAGATTTACAATTGCATAGATTTGATTGTTTATCTCACAAATGAGAATGATATATCTCCCTTGTTTGTCAAATTCAACATCTAATGTTTTGTATGAGACTGTGTCATTAACAGCAATGAGTACTCCTTTCTTTTTAGAGTCTGCATTTGCGAAGTAAAGATTAGGGACGTTTTTCTGGGTCATCAATGGAGCTTTGTGTTTACAAAAATAGGTCTTTTGGAGACATAGAACATCACTTTTGAGTCTTGATGCTTTTGCCGGAAGGGAATGCCTTTTGCCTGGGTGGTTAAGACCCTTGACATTTAGGGATGTAATTTTGAAAGACATGTTGGTTTGCGTGGGAAGTATATAGTCAGTTAATGGATTATTCCTTTCAACGACAATGCAGCGTGCAAGTGTTTTTAGTTACTTACAGTTCTGGATGTAGAAGCTGTTACTACGAAGATTTT
Source organism: Glandirana rugosa (assembly GCA_018402905.1). Classification (NCBI taxonomy): domain Eukaryota; kingdom Metazoa; phylum Chordata; class Amphibia; order Anura; family Ranidae; genus Glandirana; species Glandirana rugosa. Next base: position 504,126 of record BLSH010503924.1, read on the forward strand.
GTAGAGATCTGTAGGTTCTCAGGTTCTGTCTTGGTATGACATGGATGGTTCATTTGTTGAAGCACCAATTGATTGATAGAATTGAGAAGCAGAGTCGTGGCAGGTTGAGTTCTGAAACGTAAGCTCAACACAAGTATAAGGTAGAACAATGCAAAGATCTTAATACAAACAAGTAAAAAAAAAAAAAAACAGATGTAAGAAGAACTAGTGTAACAAATGTAGTAACACTGTATGGGCGTAATTATCCGTCACTTATAATAGGGGGTAATACAGTAGATGTTCCTTGCTCAGGCATTTGATACAGGGCACCAGTAGCTTTGTGTAGCCTTGAGAAGGGAAATTATGAGATCATTTCATCCGGGGGTTCCCCAGCATCCCAGTCAAGATGTTCCCTGCGGTGTATTGGCATTTGGCGTGTGTTTCGCTCTGTGGATTCCAGAATATTCCACTTTTTCAATGGAATGAGGCCTTCTTCCAACGATTGAATGGTATATGTGTTATTATCTTTGGTAATCACCAGTTTAACTGGGTGTCCCCATTTGCATGCAATCTGGTGGTTACGCAGGGGTTTGGTGATCGTGGAGACTTTTCCTCTTTGTCTTGGTGTATTGTGATAGATCAGCATAGAAGGTTAGGCCAATGTATTGGTGTGGGTATGGGGTAGTGTTCCTTGTTGCTCTCATCAGATTTTCTTTCATGGGAAAGAAGTGTACGTGTAGGAGATGTGATGGCTTTGGTAGGCGATTGATTAGGTGGATTTCTAGTTCAGACTCTGAGTCTCTGGGAAAAAAGCCGTCATGAGTTGTACAAAATATTCCGCTAATGCTGCTAGTTGTATGTTGTTTGGTTTCTGGTATACCCCTTATTTTGACATTGTTCCTTCTGGAATGGTCCTCTAAATTGGCCATTTTAGCTTTAACCCAGTCCATCTCCTCATTTCTTTGCTCGTGTGCATCTACCATATCATTGAATGATGTAGCGAGCTCTCCCATTTTAGATTCAATATTAGTGACCCTACCATCCATATCAGATAATTCAGCTTTAAAATGATGCACCATGTGGAGAATATCCGAGTGTATTGAGTTTTGTAAGGATATCAACATACCCTTGAATGTGGTGTCAAGCACCGGCTGATCAGAGGTAGGGAAAACTGCAATTGGATTTTGTAGCCTATGACTTTCAGGAATAGAAAGAAGATTTTGTCTCACCTCAGCTTCTGTGTCTGTGGCAGGCATCAGCTTCTGTTTGGATTTAGTTGGACTGTGAGATGTAGAAGAGATTTGGGAGCTGTATGCTGCCTGATTGTGCGGCTGCAGCTGGGATCCCCTCTGTTGTGTGCCTTCCGTCCATCCCGTTACCTCGCCACATTGTGAAGCACTGTATGAGCCGGTGCCATCTTGGAGATCGAGCCTGTATGACGGGGAGTAAAACTCTGTCAGTTTCAGTGGGGACGTCTTCCCCTGTCGCCGCTTAGACATGCTGGTGGTCAGGGCCAGCACCAACATAAGGCAGCTCAGGCAGCCGCCTGAGGGCACCAGGGTGGTGGGTGCGGTAAATTTCCATACCTCTTAGCTGAGCCAGTCTGCCCAGCTGGGGCCGTTAGCCCAGGGTGTGTGTGTTTGGTGTCCCACATGCCGCTATCTCCACTCTGCACGGGATCCGGCAACTGTCCCCCCTCCCACCTGCCGCCATTCACAGTCACACTGTAGAGCGGTCTGAACCCACCCCGTCCTCCCTTGGCTCTAATGTATGCGATACACACTGTTTACTGTATACATCAGAGCCAAGGGAGGAGGGGGCGGGTTCAGTCCACTCTACACCGATCTACAGTGTGACTGTGAAGCGTGTGTATGTTCCACGCTGCGCGCTAATCCGAGGTCTTTGATTATTATACACACACACACTATACATGACACTTTCGGGGGGGGGATGTGGATTGGGAGAGGACACACAAGGGGGAGATGACCCGAACATTAATACTTGCAGTGATTGGGGGGGAGGGGGGTAAACATGATACTGTATGTCCTAGGGGGTGCCTTGGGAAAAGAGAGCAATTGTGCTAGGAGGGGGGGTTGGATGTGAAATCTGCCCCCCCCCAATACAAGTCCTTTCTTCTCCCAAGGCACCCCCTAGGAAATACAGTATCATGTTAAACCCCCCCCCAAATAAGAGAGATGCTGGCTGGGGGGCGACACACATGGTATCGGGGACCCTGTGCACCCTGCTAGAGATGTGGGGCCCCAGGTGCCGACAATAGTACCTCCCTGCCAGGCAAGCCAATGAAGCCAGGTGGCAGAAGTTTTTTCTCCATTGGGCTCCAGGACTCAGGGCCAGTTCACAGCATAAATCGCACAGGAATACATTGTGTATTCCTGTGCAATTCACACGCGTTTCGGGGGCAGTACAACATTTCAGCCCATTCATTTGAATGGGCTAAAATCATTCCAGACCGCACCAAGTTATAAAACTCACAGAAACGGGATCACATGGTACTACTGTACCATGTAATCCGGTGCATGCAAACGCATTACATTTGCAACCTGCATTTGGGATGTCATTAAGTTAACTTTGATACCCATTGCAGATCGCAACTGCAGTGCTTTTGTTCTTATTTCTAAGGTCCCACAAAAAGGAGGACAGCTGGGAAGCATTGTTGATTGATTTATACTGGAAGGGGGAGGATTTGTGCCTGGGGGAAGACTTTGTACTGGGAAGGGGGATTTGCCTGGGAGGACTTATGACGGAACTGGGCAGTGGACTTCTGCTTGTGTGAGGGATGGGTGGAAAGAGGAGTTGTGCTGGGAGGCAATTTGGGGGTGGTATTAGTGTGCCGAGATGAGGATTTGTGTTGAGAGGGGGTATTTAGGGGTGGAAGAAGATTTGTGCTAGAAATGGGAAAATATTTACACTGGGAAGAGGACCTGTGCTAGAAGAGGGATTTGGGGGGGGGAGCAGGGTTTGCTGGGCGAAGAAATTTGGGGGGATTTGTTGTGCTGTGAGGATTTGGATAGAGGTAATTGGGTCTGGGAGGATTTGCACTGGAATGGGAGGATGTGCTGGGAGGGAGGATTTGAGGGGTTGAAGGTGATCTTGAGAGGGTTATTGGGGGAAGGAAGATTTGTGCTGGGAGGTCAAGAGGATTTGTGTTGGGAGGGGGAATTGAGGGGTGTGGGGACAAGTGCTAGGATAGGGAAGAAGGGGGAATTGTGTTGGGACTGGGGATTTGGGGTGGGTGGAGGAGGACTTGTCCTGGTGGAGGGGAATCAAGATTTCGGTTGGAAGGGGGTTTTGTTCAGGGAGGGGGAGAAAGGATTTGTGCGGGGGGGGAGCGGGTATAAGCGTGCAAATTGGTGATGGTGGACGGTGGGCGGGCACCAAAATGCACAATAATTCTTGCACCGGCCCTGCTGTCTGTGTTGGCGGTAATGAAAGTAGGCGAGTCGGCATTCACAGAATGTCCCCTACTGTGATAGTGGTCCTGGATTCTAGCTGAGACTCGGAGCAGCTCTAATGTGCGGCTATCTCCTCCTGCCACGCCCATTTGCTTTTTATTTTATATTTACACTGTCCATTAAATTTTTTTGTTATCATTTTTATTGTTATCACAGGGAATTTAAATATCCCCTATGATATCAATATGTAGTGACAGGTACTTTTTTTTTAAAAATGTAAGGTCTATTAGACTCTAGATCTTTCCTCAGCCCTGAGGATGTTTTAGCAAACGAAACGCGTTGGGTCCTGTCCCCCCGACTCACTGCTATCTGGATTTTACTGATGAGCTCATCTATATACTTTTATCATGTAAGTGTTTTTAATCCACATTTAATAAATTTGTGCGGTTTACTGAATTACGCTATGGAGTTTTTCCTTGCTCTTGTCCCAACAAAAATCCTGTCCGAGTGATACCACCTGTCAGCTAAGAGGCATAAGAACCCTCCAAGTGAACTTCAAGGCTATTCCTAATCGGGAAGAGAATCATTCGTGACCATACCACATTGAAATACTACACCTCCGCTTCTATACTACCACTTTCTGGTAAGCATACTTATATACAGTGGGGATTGTCCCCTTTGAGCACTCACTCAAGCACTTTGCACTGTGACCCTCTCTCCATTTCTCCTGGATCTTCCGGACTGTCATACATTTTGCTGGTACTTTACCAGCATTTGGTAAGTACAATCACTCACCATTGTGGATTGTCACCATATCAAGCACCTGATTGCCAAGGCACCTGTCACTTTAAATTAAAGATCCAGTCCAGGACATCACATTGTATCACTGTATATACCCCTCTGCATCTGCTATGGGGATTCCTCACATCTGCATATGAACTTTAAAAGGACTTATATTGTCTCTGATTATCAATATTACGTACAGTATAATATATTATATTGGTGTAATATCCACCCCTCACTGTATTCTAATCCTAAAACATTGTTTGGATACATAATTTGCATACTGTCCCAATATAAGACCTTCCTCTATACAGCGCTGCACTCTTTGTCCCCCAAGGCTGTGAATTGTTGGTTGAAGTGGTTTACGAGGGGCCAAATTTTGTGGAGCCGATTGTATTCAGGGTCACTCCGAGGACGACAAAGTTCATCGTCATTAGAATGCATGAACCACAAGATCTGCTCGTATTGCGCCCTGGTCATGGAAGCAGAGAACACGGGCTTATGGTGAATTGGGTCAGTGGACCAATATGACCGCAACTCAGATTTACATATGCCTATGAGGAGGGATATAGGCCCAGATAGGTCCTAAATTCTGGAACCGTAATAGGTTTCCAGTCTCCGTTGATTAATTGACCAGCATACAAATTGCTTTGGTCAACAATAGATCTATAGAGATCTTCCATGAAAAACAGTGAATAAAAATCAAGTGAAGTAAAATCAACTGTTTCCACCTGAATGCCGGGTTGGCCAGTGAATGGGGAAGTATGGGTGCTGCAGATGTGGTGGGTTGCCAATCAGGGTTAGCATATGCAGTGGGAAGGGCACTATGGGCTCTGTGGGCCTGTCTTTGTCTTCTCAGTGGCTGCAGGACACTACTTGTGACACTACTAGCCACCGCACCAGCTTGAACTGCACTTATGAGACTCGCCACGTCACCAAGTGTTACTGCAGTGCTGGTTTGACTTTGACCAGGGTGTACTAGGCCGCTGGTGCTTGCCAGTTCATCAGAAGGATGAGCGGCACTAGTACTGGCTCTCTGCTCCATACGAGAGCCCTGCGGTTCTTGCACCTCAACAGCTGAATGGGATCAGGTACTCCTAACCTTAGCTGGGAGCGCTACTCAGTTGTCAGAGCTATTTGTCATCTTTGTCATGTTATCTGCTGTTTACCGGTTCATATACTGAGCCTAATTCTGACAGCGAGGCTTCCCCATCGCTCTCATCTGTCATGCTCAGCAACGTGTAGGCCTCTTCACTAGTGAACCTCTGATTGGACATTTTGGCCTCTAAATTTATTGGTACAACTAGTGTGACTCACAGGCAAAAGAGCGCGCCTGGTTGTCAGACCCTGCTTGAGTCTCTACCAAAATAACTGTTAGTGTTCACAGGGATCAGGCATGGGCGTCCGCAGGTAGGGGCAAGGGGGGGCAAGTGCCCCCCCCCCCCTGGAATCAGGGATCGCAAGGTGTGCGCCATAGGTGTGTGCACGGTTGTGCCCAGGCACGCACACCCTAATCACCCGAGTGCAGCGCACAGAGGTGTCCTTTTATAAAAATGTGATCAGCCGTGATCCCAAGGATCACAGCTCATTTTCGGTTTATAAAGCAGAGATAATCGGGAGAGAAGCTGTTCTTCACCGATTATCTCTGCACATCTCCAACTGTCATTCACTGACACAGAAACGGGCAGTTTATAAAGCTGTGATCTCTGCACTTCACTGGGGATCTCGCTCAGAATTCACCCTCCCCGATTCACCAGCTCAGAGGTGGAGAATTGGGGGGGTGAAGAGGGAATCCCGGGGAAAGAGGAAGATTATAGACTTTCTCCTGCCTCGTTCAGCTCTGTGGGGGGGATTGGGTATGCATACTGGCATAGCACACGCCTGGAATCTGCACCTTGTACATAGCACACACCTGGAATCTGCACCCTGTACATAGCACACGCCTGGAATCTGCACCCTGTACATAGCACACGCCTGGAATCTGCACACTGTACAAAGCACATGCCTGGAATAAAGTCTGCCATTTCCCCCCTTAAAAATAAATAATTGCGAGTCGCGGCTAAGCCCCTCCCATTCATGACATTGTCGAAAGGGGCGGAGCATGGGTGAACTTAAAATGATGCCCCCCCTAAAAAAAGTTCTGCGGACGCCCATGGGATCAGGCGTGACTCTGCAAACACTGTGGTTATGAGTAATGTGTTTTGTAAGTGTCAGTGATCTATTTTATCCTGCAGTTGGGTGGTCTGGGCTGGGCGGAGGGGCTAAACGCAGGTGCTAGCAGGTATCTGGGCTAATCCTGCTAACGTCGCATTTTTTAGAACACTAAAGTACTGGGGACGCTAGTATAGATCTGATCAGATCTGATCCGTTTAGATACTATACTAGTAATGGACCTATCTAGTGTGTGTGTGCGTGTTAGAGTACCTGCACTGATCTAACACTGCCTGGGATTGACGCTGACCCTAACTCACGCTAAAATCTTTATTAGGTATAAACGGCAGGTACCCTGATGAAAAAAAACAAACTAACTAAGTAGCGTCACCTGTGAAACTAATACAGTGATCACTGGTGACAGGGGGTGATCAAGGGGTTAAAACCTTTATTAGGGGGGTTAAGGGGGAGCACCTGGGCTACTACTACCTACCACTACCTACCCTAAGGTGATTTAGTGTCACAAGTGACACAAGTACAGTGGTCAGTGAAAAATCTGAACACTGCACTAAGTGGCACAGTGACAGGAGTGATGGGGTTAACTGGGGGGGGGGGGGGGGGAATCAAGGGGTTAATTATGTGCCTAACATGTACTGGTGTTAGTGTAGTTTTGTGCAACTCACTGTTAGATGCTCTCTCTCCCCGCACTGGACCTGAAAAGGGCTCCAGGAGGCATGATTGCATCACTACCTCTGCCTTTTTTTACATTACACAGGCGGAGGAGTCATTTAATTTACCATAACCGATCACCATGTCCAGACCAGAAATCATTGCTCTGGGCCTGGAGACTGGCGGCGGTTTGCGCAGCCGGGCCAACCTGCCGCAGTACAACTGCGGCGGCTGGTCGGCAACTGGTTAAAGCCCAAAATCACACACACAGCAAAACCACCCCTCCTCCCCTTTCTCCTAATCCACACGACAGCAAGCTCACCCTTCCTCACCTCCCCTCCCCCAAATCCACACACATTGATACAGCAAATCCACATCCCCACCTTCCCAAATCCAAACACAACCCAAGTATCCACAAAGGATCTGGAAAGGTGCTGCCATTCAAAGAGGATCTCTTTCTAGCTTATGCAGAGAAGATTCTTCTAGCTCTTCTGAGGGAAAATCTCACCTTCTCCTCCAGGCTCTGATAAAGGGGTCATCGCAACATTTTTCTTACTTTCTGTCTTCTTGCTTGTGTGTGCACATCTGATGGCCCCAATAGTTCACAGCTTAAAGCTCGAGACATTGGTCACTCAGCTGACATATTCAGCTGGCCAGTGATGCGCACAATTATAATGATTTGCTGCCTTCAATCCTCCGCAGAAACTATTTCTGGTATGATGGAGTTTACTCCACTATGGCACAATCCCAATTTCACAGAAGTTAATAAGCTACAGGGGTTCTCCTTATGGAAGAAACAGGGGATACGGTTCCTCCATCAACTGTACTCCAATGGCACCTTAAAAACTTTTGTACAGTTGCGTAATGAATTCTTGCTCATTAATGGCCAATTTTATCAATACCTCCAGCTTCGGCATGCCTTGCAAGCCCAAACGCAAGTGACACCCCTCTCTATATCCTCCTCCCCCACAAAACAAAATCTTATACAGGCCACTTCCCGTAAGGGTCTAATTTCCCACATGTACTCCGTCCTTATGTCAACCATCCAAAATCCCTCCTTACTTAAATGCAGGTCTTCATGGGTCACAGACACAAACAGGAGAGATAGACGATGAGCAGTGGGACATGGCATAGAATCCCTTCCAGTGGTCTCAGTTTCTGCCTCCCAAAAACGTTCTCAACTCTTCATCCTTCATAGGTCATATCGTAATCCTGCCAAACTGTTTGCTTGGGACAGAAGAGACACTCCTCTCTGCCCAAAGTGTGTAGCTCACACAGGTGACTTTATACATATGACCTGGAGATGTCCCAAACTGGCAAGATACTAGGCTGAGGTCATTCAAACCATTACAAAAGTAGCTCAACTTCCTATCCCCTTTAACCCACTGGTGTGCCTGTTGGGAGCTATAGATGAGGAGATGTTCCCTAGAGGCATATACCACATGATCACAAGACTGCTATATCTAGCCAGGAAGTTGATAGCAAGATTATGGATATCACATTCCTTGCCTACTAAAGCCCAATGGATACATTGCGTCAACAACAGCCTCCTTAGAGAACAGCTGGCTTACCGTCACCACAATGTGTCTCAAAGGTTTGATCTTATATGGAAAAACCTCAGTAGTAGAGTTGCGCGAACCTCTGGAAGTTCGGGTTCTGCTGGTCCGGACGAACTTCGGGACAAAGTCTGGGTTCGGGTCCGGACAGAACCCGAACGTTCGCACGGACCCTGAACCCCATTGAAATCAATGGGGACCCGAACTTTTAGGCACAAAAATGGCTGTAACAAAGTCCTGGAAAGCCCTAGAGGGCTGCAAAAGGAAGTAAAATGGGGGTAAGAGTAGGGCAAGTGCTCTAAAAAAAATGGGGATAGAGAAAATAAATTAAAATCAAATAAAAAAATGGGAAGGGGGGGTGGATGTGGAGT